>CAUYPK010143109.1:0-15851 GCA_963574355.1 Loris lydekkerianus
GCTCTACCGATCGTCCCCCAGTCCGTCCGGCCCTCGCTCTCCCTCTCCTCTCCTCTCCTTCTCTCTCTCTCTCTCCCTCCTCCAGGGTTATGTTAAATAGTCTACATTCTATTACAATGTCATCTAAAGCATCCTGTACCATCTCGCAGTTCCTTAATGCAACACAGTGGGGCATTATATCAATGAAATCATGGATTCAGCTCAAAGAGCAAGAAGTGGCCAGCATGATGAAGGTCTTGGTAAGGCTTTTATCCTCCAAAGGGTAAGAGATAAATGCTACCAAGACTCAAAGGAGCCTCCATATCAGTAACATTTTTAGGAAGAAAGTCCAGGACACAGTATAATAACCCCTCAAAGTAACAAAACAGAATATTACACCCTTTGAATCCCCAGGAAGGAAAAAGACCCTATTCCTGGTAGCTTGTTTATAGTTCTGAGAATAGCATTGCATTGTACCCCTGAGCATACCATTTTGACTTATATACTGTGTGACGCAAAAGATCTCCAGTTTTAAAAGCAGCTGAAAGGAGGAAAAAGTTTTTCAGTATGTCCATGCTGTGTTATAAGTATTCTTGTGGCTTGGGCCATATGCTGTAGCAGACACCATGACATTAAAATGCTATGATAAGTATCATTGGTGGGAAAAGATGTTTTGAAGAGTTTATTGTAAACAACAATGAGGGAATAAAAATGCACACTGCTGGAGGTCTGCACCAAGGCAACCCTATCAGAGAATTCACCACATTTGAACAATAGCTGTTGGCAGGATGTCAGGCTCTACGTGAATCAGAGAGGCTTTTGATGGCTTATCAAATAATCATGTGGCTGTCGCTGCCATCATAGGCTGGGTTTTATGTGGCCTTATTGCTTTTGTGGCTTAGTCATAAGATTGGGTGACTCAAATGAACAAGTTGACTGAAGGGCCCAGGTACCAACCTCTATCAGTTTCTGTCTTGGCCATGCTAGTGCTGGAATAATTAAATAAGCACGAAGGCAGAGATGGAAGCCATGGATCCAAAATTGTAACCTCCCATGATATTACCTGATGGTACCATTAAATATCTAACCCGCTCAAAGAAAAGACTAACTCTGAGTCCCCAGTGTGGCATCTCTTTAAGATCAGCAGGTTTCTTACTGGTAAGTTATCCACATAGGATGCGTTCTCTCTTAAAAAAAAAAAAAAAAAAAAATCAATGTTTCATGTTGAAAGGAACAGATACACATTCTAGACCTGCTTTTCATTATCGGTTTTCTTTCCTGTTCTTTGGTTCTTAGCTGACACCACTATCTGAGAACTTACAGAATGTTTTACCCACTGTTATATGAGCCCATAGAATATCCCATGAGTGCAAAGGAGGCATTTATGGCAATGCGGCTATAGAGTGGCCAAGGCCTTGGATTCTACTGGTTATATCACACACCATGCTGCCCATAACTGAGTCTCGTAGAAAGTTGGATCAACCTATTGAAGGCTAAAGCAAAGCATAAGTTTGTAAGCAATACTTTATAAGATAGGGCAATATCTTCCAGAGTATAATATGTTCTTTAAACCAAAGAAATGTATACATAACTGTGCCCCTGTAGGTGGAAGGTGTATGCCTGGAAGACATGGCATGGAAGCCAAAGTGTCCTTGTGAAATGGAAGTATCCATCCTGACCTTGCACATGTGGTGTGCCTCATCTCTGCAACACTGGCCTCTGCAAGTATAAAGGTTCCCAAAGAGGAACATTACCTTGGGACACAGCAATACTGTCATTGGACCACAGTGGATAGCTGTCACCTGGAAGCTATTGTCTCTAATCTAGAAACCATCTGTTGACAGAATAATCATAGCTCTAGTCCACCTTTCTGAGCTACGATACAATCATTCGCTAGTACTGTAATAGAGCTCTCTGTGTCAGCTCCAATTCCCACATATTAAAATCATATTAATAATGTATCTCCTTCAAAAAATGTGTGCTTTAAAGCTAAAAGATATTTTGTTAGTATTCTTTCTCTGTGGCTTACTAGCTCTATCTCAGGGAAGACAGTAAGCTTCTCTTAAGAAGTGGCTTGTTATGAGGATTAAATGATGAATGCCACCATTGAGAATATCCTGGCACATCTCTGCCACGTGTTTAAAATTTATTTATTTTATACTTACATCCTCTTCTAGAAACAGTCCTAACTGTGCTCAATGTTGATTTCCTTTCTTCAACAATTATGTAGATTTTTATCAGGAAAGTGTTTTCTGTAGCAAACTTGACTTCCTGTCTAACTTTTTCAAGAGGAGGAAACGAGGGAAGGGCCTTGAGTTTTCACACAGAATACTTCCAAACTGGGCTAAGAGTGCAGATGACTTTCAGTGCGTTTCTTGCTGGTGGATCCTATGTCGATAATTTACCAGGAAGAAACCTGCTGAAGCTATGCTGTCCTACCCAGTAAAATACAATCATTGAAAAAATTTTCACTTATCGTCATTTTGAAGGAGGCACAGACTTTTACATACATGATCTGTGAATAAAAATATTCAATTGGTATTTTATTACTAATTTATTAGAAAATAATTGTATTTTATTCCCTGAAAGTCATATTGTAAAAACACATGCAAAAATCAAAATCCTAAATATATCATAAATCAAAGATTTAACATCAGCATTTTGATAAATTACACCGTATGGTCAGTAAATTAATCCTCTTGGAGGCCATTTCTGGCATGGGTCAAATTATTTTCATTGCTTTTCTATTAGGTAATTGCTTACATAGCTGGCCTAGGAGACAATGGAAAAAATAAAAATGCAAAAACTACAACTCATAATTAAATAAATGTTCATTACTCAGTAATCATAATTTTTAAACCAATGTTTAAAATTGGTTTCTTGACTTCTTCACAGTTAACACAAATTGGAGATATATCTAAAGAAAGTATCTTTGATAATTTTTTTTTTTTTTGAGACAGAGTCTCACTGTGTCTCCCTCGATAGAGTGCTGTACTGTCACAGCTCACAGCAACCTCAAACTCTTGGACTTAATGATTCTCTTGCCTCAGCCTCCCGAGTAAGCTGGGACCACAGGTGCCTGCCACAGTGTCAGTCTATTTTTGTTGTTGTTGTAGTTGTCATTGTTGTTGTTCGGCAGTATTTTTTGTTGTTGTAGTTGTTATTGGTGTTTGGCAGGCCCAGGCCAGGCTCGAACCCGCCAGCCCCGTGTATGTGGCCGGAGCCCTAACCGTTGAGCCACAGGAGCCGAACATCTTTGATAAAATTTAAAGAAGGTAAAGTAAACTGAGATTTTTTGTTGTTGTTCTATTCTGTTTACAAACAAGAACCCACAGAAGTAGCTAAAATTAATCGTCAGGCATTTTCCGTGAAGAACTTGTCAATGTCTCCTTGTCCACGTTCTGTCTTAGCAGCCTCAAAAGGCAACAGCACGGACCAGTGAAAATTACCCAGGTCTGAGAGACCAGAGTCCGGTCCCTTGGCCATCCTGGCCTCTGCTGAGCTTCTGTCCTAGGCTTGTCACTCTTCTCTCTCCTGACTTCCTCTGCATTCCTAAATATTAGGGACATGGATAAATTTTTTGTAATAATCTTGTGATGGTTCATTTTATGTGCCAGCTTGATAGGACCATGAGATTCCCAGACATATGATAAAGCATTACCCTCCCTGGGTGTTTTGGTGAAGTTATGGTGTTAAAGTAACATTTAAATCAGTACACTGAGTACAGGAAACTGTCCTCTGATTGGAAGGGTGTCAGCCAATCAGTTAATGACTTTAATAGAACAAAAGTACGACTCCACCCACAGTCAGAGAGAATTCCTCCGCTCGCTGGCCTTCCAACTGGGAGGTCAGGTCCTCCTGACAGCCTTTGGGCTCAAACATCAACTCTTAAATTAAAATTCTCAACTTAGTAGCCTTCCTACACTTATATCAGCCAATTGTTTATAAAGAATAGGGTGTGTGTGTGTGTGTAGAGCGAGAGACAGAGAGAGAGAGAAATGACTCATGTACACAGTTAATTTGAGTATAATTTAGGCCCTGTATAGTTGGACATATATATATATATATATATATATATACACATGTGTGTGTGTGTGTGTGTGTGTGTGTGTGTGTGTGTGTGTGTGTGTGTCTGTGTGTGTCTCCTGGTGCTTCTGTTTCTCTGGAGAATCCTGACTAATACTGTCACTGATGCTTCAATGTAGAACATACCATTCAAAAACACATTTCCTCTAACTTTTACTTATTTTTCCAGTAAAAATTTATGTCAGATCCATCATAATATGGATCTGAAATCAAACTCATGATATATTATGAGTTTGATTTCATGTATCAAACGCACTCTTACTAAGCTAATGTTTCAAGATAGGCTTTAGTCAAAAGAATATAGCTTATTTAACCACTGGAACGTTTTTCTTTTTCTCCTTGGAATGTGTTATTCTTTATGATATTCATTTTTTAAAAGGGCAAAAACATTGTTTTTACTTATTGTTGTGTTGCTATCCTACCCACTTTATTCTACAATGCTGTCTCCTAAATTAAATCTGGGTAAATGGATGGCTGTCCTTGGACACAGACAAGCCACATTTTATTAATACCTATGAGGCAGAAGATTTATACAATGGCCAAATTTTATTAATACCTATGAGGTAGAAGATTTATACAATGGGATGGAGAAGTTAAGGCTCTGCCCCAGGCTTTAAGGAGTTTACAGTGTCTGTTAGGAAGCTCTCCTAGGTCTCCTGCTCACTGATGTTCCAGGATGGACTTTGTAGGTGTACTGGAGACAGGCCTCATCTTGGAAAAAATAAAATAAGTGAAACTTGCCAGTCATGTGGATTCTGCACTAGTGAATGTTTTCCCTTGGAAATAAAATATTTCATCTAATAATTATCATAAATTAAATTTCCCATATTCCTTTCTTTGAGAAGATTAAAAAATCTAGACCCTCTTTTGAGGAAAAATACAAAAAGAACCAAACACGCTCATGCCCTCTCTCACGTTCCCTGGAAATAAAAAAAGAAGATAAGAAATTGCTCACAAGTACACACTTAAAGTATGTTACACTCATTAACCATCAGAAGTGCTAAAACTGGGATAGTTAATGAACATATAATTAGAAATATAAGGAGAAATTTATCATAATTCAGTTAATTACTCTAAGTACAATTTGGGAGCTATATATCTGGACATTTGTAAAAAGTTGTCTTATTATTATCTGATATTAGCTAAAGTATATATGCTTTTGATTTTTAATTGATTACCATGGCAATGATGTAAATGTCAGAAGGCATGTCATTCCTTTCCTATCTTATCAGATAGAATTCCTGATAGAAATGTGATTTTAGCACTTTAGGGATCTCTGGAATTACGTGGGCAAACCTCAGAGTGTGGCATAATATGAGGCAGCCTAAGAGAAAACCACAGGCGATTTCCTCACTTCTCATCTCTGTCACTCCATAGGAAGATACGGAGTGCTCAGCAGCTCAGCCCACTAAGATTGTTCTTTTATTTTTACTTGAGTCTGGCTCCAGTGAATTTGTATTCCTGGGTTTTTCTGGTCTGATGTGTTTATTTCTTTTATTTTCTTTTTTTTTTTTTTTTTTTTTTTTGAGACAGAGTCTCACTACGTTACCCTCAGTGTAGAGTGCTATAGCATCACAGCTCACAGCAACCTCCAACTCTTGGGCTTATGCAATTCTCTTGCCTCAGCCTCCAAAGTAGCTGGGACGACAGGTGCTCACCTCAACACCCAGCTATTTTTTGTTTGCAGTTGACTGGTGCCAGGTTTGAACCTGCCACCCTCAGTAAATGGGGCCAGTGCCCTACCAACTGAGCCACAGGCACCGCCCGTGATGTGTTTGTTTCCTCCAGGGAGAAAACCACTGTACTCAGCTGCTTCCTCCTATCAGCAACATCTTATCTCATTCGCCTTCTTGCCTCACTAAATATTAATACTCCATCAAGAGATAATGTTTTTTTTTTTCTAGATGGCTCCATAAAACAGGCCAGGTTTTATAAGAAAAGCTGTTCAATATGCGTCCAGAACAAGTGATGGTTGATATCCTTTATTATTGTATGGGGATTTGGTGCTTCTGCAAATGCCTTTTCCCCTTTTCCGTGTGAAGGATGAATGTCTCCATTAGAGACTCCTCCTCTCTGGGGCTGCAGGGACTGCTCAGCTCCCGCCCAGTTCTCCTTCCTCCTGTTGTCTAGTTGTCAGCCGAGCTGGACATTACTGAGCTGTGCTGCCCTCACTTGTGAGCAAAGGAATTTTGGGAATGGGATAGGAACAATTTTCATTCAGTCACACAAAATATTTTATTGAAACCTCATGTACTGGAGGTAGCAGGTTCAAACCTGGCCCCAACCAACAACAACAACAACAACAACAACAACAACAAAAAAAAAACCTGTAAAAAAGAAAATAGTGGAAAGAATTTATATAGCCCATGGAATTTTACAGGTGGATGAACTAGTATTCAGAGAATTTAAGAAAATGACAAACAATAGTAAAGGTGGTGGCTGCATTGTACTCAGAGCTAGTACTGACATGTATTTAACACATTGTATTAGAAAGTCTATCAGTTACTGTCAGACTAGGATATACATAAATAAGACGTGAGTGAAATTACATTGTCTTATATGGTGCAGACTCTTAATCAATCAGATTACAGGGTGATGTGAAAGAAAAGAGATACAGAGAAAGATGAACGGAGATCCTGGGATTGTCTTCTAATATATAGGGATAAACTGCACAGAGGAATCTGAAATGGGAAAGCTGAGAGGGCAGTGTCCTGGGAGCCAATTGAGATTTGAAGGGAAGACAGCACAGGCTGGAATACCACCCAGACCAACTAAGATAAGTGGATTGGGTAGCTGTGTAGGAGAATTTCACCAGAAATCTAAGAGTTTGTGGGGAGGAGAGAGAGGGTACCTGGGAGATGTCGAGTAAAAGTATTTTAATGTTGATTATGTTTTTTTAAAAAAGAAGATACTGATCTTTATTTGCCTATGGGAAGAAAGCTCTGGAAACGGAGGTGCAGAGGGTAAATTCTAATAGGACAGATGGTCTGATAAGGTGTAAGGTGAGGTCCTGATGGGGCTGGTTATGATGGGATTTAGGGCACAGGTTCCACTTGGAAAAAATTATCTCTCTCCTACTATTAATATAAAAAGAAGCCTATGTAGATCCCTGCTTGGGATTTGAAATCCCAGAATATGCAAATGATATGAGTAAGTAATAGAAAAAGCCACCGGAGGCTCAGCACCTGTCGTATAGTGGTTACAGCACCAGCCACAGACACCAAGGCTGGCAGGTTCAAATACAGCCCCGGGCAGTGAAACAACAACAACAATTGCCACCAAAAAAGAGCCGGGCATTGTGACGGACACCTGGGGTCCCAGCTACTTGGGAGGCTGAGGCAAGAGAATCACTTAAGCCTTGGAGTTTGAGGTTGCTGTGACCTGTGATTCTATGGCACTCTACTGAGGGTGACATAGTGAGACTCTGTCTCAAAATAAATAAATAAATAAATAAACAAACAAACAAATAAATAAAGCCACCTGATTAAAGAAAGGGAGAATGTTTCCTAGAGTACTTGTATGGACTAAATAATTGAAAAAGAATTGATAAAACAAAAGAAAAAATTTAACAGAAAATAAAAAATAATTTCTCTGTAGGAATTGACAGTCATGTTTTGGTAAAGATCATGGATTTGTAATGACAACAAATGCTTTTTTGTTTTTGTCAGGGTGTAATTTGTCTTGAGATGCCTAGCATTCAGGGGTAGATTTTTAAATGTTTTTTTGGTAGAGAAGGAAATAAAAAGGTGAAGTGAGAAGGAAGTGTAGATGTGAGTGGTACATCAGTTGGAATACTGGATACCACCGGTATCTCTTCTAAAAAGCAGATGAGCTACTCACAATCTGTGATCGATGAAGTACCTCGCTGGGGAAGTGTCCTTATTCCACGAGCAAACAGTCTCATGAAAATCTGTAAGCTAGAAAAAATGCAATTATTTCTGACGTGCAATCAGCGTGCAGAACTTTTTTAATAGTCTCTGCAATTTCAGCACAATGGGAACAGAAGAAGCAGAGAACAGTGACTGGGGAAAAAGTACAAGGCAAAAGAGCTTAAGGATACTGAGAGGCAGGTGCTGTGTGTGTGGTTGGGTGAAAGCAGTAGGGACAATTAACTACCACGTGATCCAGCAATCCCACTCCTGTGTATGCATTCAGAAGGAAGGAAATCAGTATATGGAAGTGACCGCTGCATTCTCATGCTATTGTAGCACTACTTACAGTAGCCTAAGTGTTCATCATTGGATGAATGAATAAAGAAATCATGGTACATATACACAGTGGAATATTTTTCACCCATAAGAATGAATGAAATACTGTCATTTGCAAAAGTGTGGAGAGAACTGGAGGGTATTACGTAAAACACTAAAAGACAAATTTCACATGTTCTCACTCATATTTGTGAGCTAAAAGTTTAAAAAAATTACTTCATGCAGATAGAGAGTGGAATGTCCATCACTCTGGACATGAGTGATGTCCAGGATGGGAAGGGTAGAGGGAGGAGGGGATATAAAGGGGGGATGGTTAATGGGTGCAAAATATAGTTAGAATGAATAAAATCTAGTATTCAGTAGCTAATAGATCTAATATTCTAGTGTCACAGACTATGGTTAATATTTTATTTTTTATTTTAAAATAAGTACAGGAATGGAATTAGGATATTCTTAACACAAAGAAATGATAAATGCTTGAAGTGATAGATACCTCAGTTACCCTGATTTGATCATTACACATTCCCTGACTGTATCAGTTTCTCAAAATATGCCCCACAGATATAGACAACTATTACATACTCATAATAAGTAAGAAAATTTAAAAAAGTGAAAACCCTGCATAATGTAGGAACTCAAGTATTTCTAAGAGATTACTTTGAGGGCATTTTACTAAAGAATCAACTGAACTGAATACTGTCGGATACTTAGAGAGGACAAATGAAATCAGGATTGTGTTTAGTAAACATATTTAAGGTAGGGTTAAAGCAATATTTACTTTTGGTGACACTGAAAAACAAGTACCTTCATAAATAAAAACTAAAACAATGTGATAATAATATACCTGACATGTATGGTGTTGTTTGTTTATTATAGCTGATGCAATCTGTCTACTAAATTCTAGTAGTCTATGTCGAAATATATAAATGATGCCAATCAAGTGAAAATACGAATCTCATGAGGTTACTAACTATTACTAACTAATACTAATAAAAGTGATTTTTTTTTCCCCATAACAGACACATATCATCTATCTGCAGGACACACAGGCAAACTATTGGAATCATTATGCAATTAGAATCAGAAGACTTTGAAAGAACTTAACTTTCTCCATCTAGAGTTTCAGCTTAGGCACTCACTGAAGGCCACTGCTAGCTTGTACGGTGGCTTTGTACTAATTAGAAGAAAAAGGCACCTGTTCTGGCAGAGAGTTTTAGACACATGCATCACACACACACACACACACACACACACATCCTCCTGCCAAGTAATCCCAGGTGTAAAGTTTGACAAGAGAAATGTATGTTGGATTTGAACCTTATTCGCCCTCATGACCAAGGTCTCTTATAAGAGCTACCACCTGTGCAATTGTACGGGTTGGCCAGGACTGGCTGGAACTAAACCTTCCGTCAATAACACCCTTCTCTATCTATTCCAGTGGTAGCAGAGGGACAAAGGTAACTGGTGATGACAAATAATGACAGAGAAATAGCACTCCTTTACATAAAAGCCAGTATGAATCTAAAATTCACACACACACACACGCATGCATGTGTGCACACAGTTGTGAACTGGCAGCAATAAAAGTTGATTTTCACATGGCAATTTTCAATGTCTCTCCCTGACAGGAGAGACAGACTAGGAAGAAGGGCAGGCGGGCAAAGCAAGAGGTAGAATATTGGAAACGAGAGATGATTAGCACATTGAGGGGCATTTTAGAAGTGGAGATAAAAAGAGCAGTTTAGCAGAATGCATCACTTCTCTTCTCTAATGATTGCTTTCTTGAAATCCTCTTAACTCCAAGTTAAGTGGATTGCAAAACAATGCCCTGCTACTCAGCAGAGTCCTTATTCTGCTTGCACTGTATCAATGCTACTGGGAGCAAGAAGCCTGGTCTTTGGACTTGCAGATAATTGAGGGGGGAAAAAAAAGTACCTGAAAAATTCAGAAAATAACCACTAATAATCTACCCTGTACAAACTTGTACTTATCTATTAAAGAAAATTCCAACATAATTCATGAATGGAATTGCTATGCAAAATTAAATTAGAATGGCCATCAATTTTTAATAATTTTCTTTGACATGTTATTGTATAAAACTAAAAATAGTAAAACAAAAATTCCTAAAAGAACAAAACAGAACTTAAGGCATTACCAGAAATATCAAGCTTTTTAATAAAAGACATTGCTTTTCTCATCATTAAGCCCCATCTTCTCCAATCCCTGTTCTGTCCAGAGGACAGCTAACCTTGAAGAGGGTGTGTTAACACTCAGGCATGTCCTTCATATGACCTTCATATGTCCCTCATATGTCCCTCATATGTCCTTCATATGTCCTTCATATGTCCCTCTGGAATAAAGCCAATCGGTAGAAGTTAATTTCCTCTGGTCCCTAGGGAAAACTTTTACTGTGCCTTTTACAACCATATCATTCTGAAAAAGAGAAAGGTCTTCACCTTTCCCAGTGACCTTTGAAAGGGAAACTTGAAAAAAGTATACCTGAAACTGACTATGATAAATCAACCAAGCTCTGACTTTATGAATTAAACATTCTTCAGTTTCTTAATGGCTCATAATTGTCCCTTGAAAAGTATGAATAGAATAATTTTGGTAATGTACAAATTTAAAATGCAGCTTCTTGAAAAGAAGTTTTTCATAAAAAAATGATGACAAACTGATTTCAGAAAAAGAAAAGCATAATGAGAGCGTAGGCACATCTATTACACTCAAGTCATCCAACTCCACAAATAGTAATTGAATGACAACTGTTTTCAAGGCACCATGATTCCAAGTTCTTTCTCTCATGGATAATTCTCCAGGGACTTGGGGGTTAAGAATGACTGATGTGAGAAATTATCATATCTGAAAACGAATTCAGAATTTCAGCGAAATTTTAGATTTACTTCTTATGATCAAGGTAAATTTGTTCCTACTCAGCAGACTAAAAATGATCAAACCTCAGTATATATGCCCTCCAGAACGAGGACAAAGTTAGAAGTCATTAATTTTATGCTATGGTGTGTGCTAAAACACTAAATAAAATACACAAGATAAGGCCACTGGCACAATATGTAATTGGACATCAACACCTGGGCACAGTATACCTTTCAGATGTATTAATAATTATGGGCACCAGTGTATCTTATAGTCAGAAAAATAATCAGTCTTGAGAAATATGATTCATTTAAACATAATTTCAAAGGTCTTCAGTGACCCTAGTATTTTAATGGAAGACTCATGTGTACCGAGGGTCTAAAATGACACTCTGAAATGGGGTATCGTCCAGGATGGCGCCAACATCCAGTGAAGGAGGCTGCAGTAAATAAGCAACCCCCTTCTCCAGAAAGGCAATAGGCACTCAAGGGACCCTGCAGAGACCAGGGGGAATGAGAGATGAGTCTTCTCTCCTCCATAGGAGGGAAGACGGACACTTTGACCAATACTTAAGTCGTGCCAGTCTAGGGACACGCTGGGCTGCTCTAGGAGTACAGAGGAAGCACCCAGGATTGGGTGGGGCATTAGGGAAATCCAATTTGAGCTATGAAAGATGCACAAGAGATACCCCAGTGAAAATAATGGGAGAGCAGCCCAGAGATGGAACAGCAAGGTATGAGCACCTGTCTGAGCCCATCAGTCCTGCTGCTGTACTTTTAATAGGCACAGCCCAACTTTATTGCTTCAATGCAAAATTCACCAACTAGCATTCATGGTCCTATTAAGCTTTCTGCAAAGCAGAACTTTCTTATGTGTGGTTGAAGTTTTAGTCCACAAGTTGTTACTGAACAGTGACGAGATAAGGCAGAGATAGACAATGCTCAAGATTTTACTACTAATCATTTGCATGCTGTGATTTTCAAGCTCCTGGTCACTGGCCTTGTCTCCTTGGACAGGATATAGGAAAAAGTGTATGCTTCTTCTAGGTTTTATTTTCCCCCTAAAAGATATATTCACATCTCAACTCCAGTACTCCAGAATGTAATTGTATTTAGAAATGGGGTCTTTACAAGATGAGCTCATTAGGGGAGGCCGTCATCTATATGACTGGTTTTCTCATAAGAAGGGGGAAAATTGAACATGGCCATGTACAGAGGAGAACGCCGTGTGAAGATAAAAGATGTACAAAGAGAACGTCATGTGGTGATGGGAGAAGAGATTGAAGAGCTGCAGCTGTAAAGCACGGAAGCCAAGGGCTGCCCACAGTCTGCCTGGAGACTAGAGAGACAGGAAGGGTAGCCCTCCCTGCATCGGAGGGAACAAGGCCCTCACAGCACTGATTTCAGATTTTTAGCCTCTATAACTTCTCAGACGGTAGAGGAGATTATTGTAGCTGTGTATTGGAAATAAGCACACACTCGCTGTCCTTCACCATAGAGAGTTAGAATTTCTGCCCTAGGTGAGGTGGTAAATGAAATCAGGAGGTTAGCAGCGACACAAACAGGGCCATACAGAGTCCAGAGATGAGCAGAGTCGAACAGAAATGAACCAAAGCCACGTGGTAAGAGAACCGGTGGACCTGGCTCTCCCAGCTAGTAGGAGTGAAGATTCACCTCCCCACACCTCTCCTCCCTTCTTGTCCCATAGATTTCTAAAGGCACTACAGCTCAATTTTACCCAGGACATTGGGAAATTTTCAGAAATGTTCTGGAAAGGATAGGGGAACAGACTAACCAGTGGGTGGGATCTCACAACTCCAAAACGTGAAATTTAAAAACAGCTACAGTACAGGTGCCAGAGATCAGACATCTTACTTTCTGGGCCTCACGTACTATTGTAAACCATTACAAATATTCTCATTTGCTGCTGACAGTGGGACATAATCTTAATTTTCTCATTTCATAATGAAAGTAGATGAAAAACTGTTCTCAGATTACATAGTTAGGCAACTGAAGAGCCAAGCCCTAAACCCAGGATGGTTTGACCCTAACATTCCTGTTGTTAACTATCAATTGAGGAAAGCACGTTTCACCTGCTGGTGAAGCCTAGGAATACATGCTTATATCTGCACATGTATATAGACCATTATTAACCACTCAATGAATGCCAAAGGCCAGACACAGTAACAGACAATTTTCTTGCAACAGTTCTAACACTATCATTATCCATCTTGTACATAAAGAGAAGTACATCTGGGTCATTTCAGCATTTATAAAACTGTAGGAGACATACAGCCCACCATGCAGTTCCCTCCTGTGGTCCCATTCCTTCTCCCAATATGAGTGTCAGATGACATAGTAAAATCTCAAAGTGGAAGCCCACAAGAGGCCCTGGCTGGGCAGTTAGGCAGCTGTCCTACTGTAACTTTCTCTTCAGCGCTGTTAGGCATGTAAGTGCAAGAAGTTTGGTCATTTTTACAACGAGTATGGAGGCAATACGAACAGTTTCCCCCAGACTATAAACTATTGTTTAATGACATTAAACACTATTTCCTCCATGAAAGGATCCTGTTTCCTCACCAAAAACCTGGGCAAACTGTGAGGCTAATTGTTGGAAAAATGATACCACTGAAAAGAGATTCACTGTCTGATGTCACTTTTAGAAAATGAAACAATCACATATTTGTATTAAAAAATTAGGGAAAATCAGCTACCTGTCTGGCAAACTGTGCTTCTTGGTTGTATCTTCTGCAAATGTTCCCATCTTAATCTCTCTAACACTCATCACCTGAGGAGAATTGAGGCAGCTCAGTGTATGGTCTTCTTGGAAGCAGAATCTCATCTCGTCTGTCACGTGGCCCAGCTCTTTTCTGCACAATGCCTGTCTCTTACTTGCCCTTCTTTGACTTGTGCCTCCAGTGACAACAAAGACAGTGGCATATTTTAAGAGCCAAGAGTCAGAAGACCCATGTTCTACTTTTTTCACATATATTTTCATGATCACTTGTAATTCCGTCAGTGTGTTTTCTTCTGAGGAAATCTGATTGATTAATTCCTGCCCTGGGTATTTCAGTGAGTCTTTAAGAAAGCAGATGTGAAATTACTTTGAAAAAATGTGCAATAATAATAAATAAGTAGATAAATTGAGAAAATCTATTTTTTTAGACACAAAGACAAAAATAATGTAGTTTTTTCTATAAATAAAATGATAGGTATAAAATTGCATGGTGAGGAAAAATGAATACATTTTCAAATCTATCTTTAAGGACACGCTAAACAATATGTGCTACTCTGAGTATTAGTCCAGTATAGATATAATATTATTACTATTTTATTTTAGTTAATATAGATGAAGAATAGGTAACTACATTCACAGGGATGGGGAAGGTTCTTAGCATTTATCTTATATATCCTTTTAAGAGCATTAAAACATAGATATTATTATCTTTCAATTCTATAGATAAAAATGCAAGGTCAGATAAGATCTCCAACTTGCCCATGGTTCACAGAGCTAATTGCATGCAGATTCTGGGTTTGAATCCAGATCTCTGTTGAGGTAAACCCAAACCCTGTTCTATCCTATCACAGGAGGCCCAGACTTCCACACAATTTGCATAAATTACATACTCTTGATAGAGTGAGTGATACTAAAGAGACAAAATGCTTGGAGAGATTTGGGGACTTTGGAAACAATAAAACTAAATGAGGAATTGTTGCTGTCCACTGGCCCAGCCAGAGACACGGAGGCAGACACTGCAGATGAAATGAATGATTTATTAAGGGATGGCTGGTGCTTGCTAGGGCACAGCAGCAATCGGCCATCTTTACTCACTTTCTTACATATCCAAATTCATCAGATAAAAATAATTCAAGAATAAGGAAGACAAAAGGTAAAGATCCCTTATCAGCATTAACATAGCAGAGTACGTACACACCTTTCTAAACCAACAATATCTTGTTTGGTGATAGACAACAATGGAGATGAACCACAAAGGGTTGGTTGTCTGTTCTGTTTGCCTACTTCCCTAGATGACTAACTGAAAATTTTTGTGTAAATAGAGGTAGGGGATTAAGTGCAAAGGTCCATTGCCCCAGGCAAATGGTCTGTCTCCAGCTATGACTTATCGACTTGTTAAGGGTCTCTGGCACATTCTTTCCTTTAAGGCATGACTGCAGCCCAACTACTAGAAATGTTCCTTCTCTGAGCCTCATGCTTCAAGGAGCACAAATGAGACTGATTCACCTTACAAGGGTGAAGTGGACTATGCCCCTTCAAGGAATATGAGATGTTTATAGGAATCTAGGCTAAGAATATTGGAGCTGTAATTGGCAGCAATGTTCAGAGGAGGAGCTAGGCATGCCTGCAGTGATGGGGTTGAAAATAATCTTTTTTTTTTTTTTTTGCAAACATATATTTATTTATTTATTTATTGTTAAATCATAGCTGTGTACATTAGTGCAATCGCCTGTACCCATTCTAAGATGCACCATAGATGTGACCCCACCCATTACCTTCCCTCCACCAAAACCTCCCCCCTCCCTTCCCCTTCCTTGGCCCTTTCCCCATAGTCTTGTGCTATAGTTGGGTTATAGCCTTCATGTAAAAACTATAATTTAGCTTCATAGTAGGGCTGAGTACATTGGATACTTTTTCTTCCATTCCTGAGATACTTTGCTAAGAAGAATATGTTCCAGCTCCATCCAT
>CAUYPK010143110.1:0-26400 GCA_963574355.1 Loris lydekkerianus
CTAGGATTACAGGTGTTAGTACCACAAGCAGTTTCTCTCAAGCAGTGGTTTTCAACCTTCCTAATTCCACAACCCTTTAATACAGTTCCTCATGTTGTGGTGACCCCCAACCATAAAATTATTTTGTGGAAGGTTGAGAACCACTGCTCTTAAGAAAAAATTCTTTTTTCTTTTGCATTATTTTACACCTAATAAAGAAGAAATAATACATTCAAATGTTACCAACTTGAGTTCAGACATTAACAGCTACTAACATCACAAATGACAATCAGACGTCATAAAATCATTACTTCTCTTAAGAAACTATGATCAAGTAGTGCTGGGGGGAGAAAAAAAATCTGATTAAGGCTTTGATCGTAACACTAGACACTAGATATTAAGAAAACGCTAAATGTTGAGGTGTTATAATGGCACTGCAGTTACATCCTCTAATACTTTGGATAAATCAACATCATTGGAATATGCAAAAATGACCCGTAGGGAGAGAATTGAGTGGGTGGACTAGTCCATTCCATTCTTTCTACCTCATTCCCACTTTTCCAGTCAAACATTTTCATTAATTTCTCATTTGCTTTCCCTGTCATTTTAAACAAAGTTTTTTTTGTTTGTTTGTTTTTGCCGTTTTTGGCCAGGGCTGGGCTTGAACTTGCCACCTCCAGTGTATGAGGCCGGCGCCCTACTCCTTTGAGCCACAGGCGCCGGCCCTCCCCCTTTTGTAGAGACAGAGTCTCACTTTATCACCCTCGGTAGAGTGTTGTGGCATCACAGCTCACAGCAACCTCCAATTCCTGGGCTTAGTCCATTCTCTTGCCTCTGCCTCCCGAGTAGCTGGGAGTACAGGCACCCACCACAACGCCCAGCTATTTTTTGTTATAGTTTGGCCAGGGTCATGTTCTAACCTGCCACCCCCAGTACATGGGGCCGGCACCCTGCCCACTGAGCCACAGGCGCTGCCCAGATTTTGTTTTTTAAATTTTGAGACAGAATCTCACTGGGTCGCCCTGGCTAGCGTGCAATGGCGTCATCATAGCTCACAGCAACCTCAAACTCCTGGGCTCAAGAGATCCTCTTTGCTTCATCCTCCTAAGTAGCTAGAACTACAGGCACCCACTACAAAACACACACATTTATATATAAAGATAAATTTATATTATAATCTGGGTGCAGCCTCCATGTCGCTATCGCACCGTATGAATTAGCAGCTCACCTGTGTTGTTAAAAAGGCTGGACACGGGGAACTGCAGTTTGTGACTGATGGTACAGTGAAAACACTAACCATAGTGTCAGCCTCGGTGGTCTTACGTGGTACCCAAAAACACAGAACGTAGCTCTGTGGTGGCAGCCCATGCGCTGGAGCTGACGGGTTCGAACTCAGCCCGGGCCTGCCAAACAACAGTGACAATTACCGGCGTCGTCGCAGGCGTCCCAGTTGGGAGGCTGAGGCAAGAGAATCAGCTTAAGCCCAAGAGTTTGAGGTTGCTGTGAGCTGTGATGCTACGGCACAACACCAAGGGTGACATAGTTAAACTATCTCAAAACAAACAAACAGAAAAACGAACACAGAACACATTCGCGCGCAAAGGCTAGAGGGGAACCGTAGCTGAACAGAATCGCCCCACCCCCAGGGAGCAGGAAGTGATGCCTGCCATCAGCGGAAGTGACGTCATGGGCTAGCTTATGCCTGGGCTCTCCTGTCTTCTCTCTGAGACTTAATATTAGGTAACTTGGTCACAGTCCCTGGATGACTGCGAGGAATGAGATGAAGGCTGGAGGAGTTTCTTGAATAAGCAGGGGAAGAAATGCTTCCCTTTCTTCTATAATGGAGCTCTTCTCCATACATTTCAGAACCAGCTTCTCAGGGCCTGGTTGCGAATGTTTGATTTATAGACAAGATGTTGCTGTCACCCAGGTCCAAGTGCTGCAGCCTCCAATTCCTGGGCTCAAGTAATCATCTGCCTCGGCCTCCACTGTAGCTGGAACTACAGGCGCGCGGAACCATACACTGGCTAATTTTTCTTTTTTGTAGAGATGGGGTCTTACTTTGGTGCCTAGGCTGGTCTCAAACTCCTAGACTCAAGTCATCCTCCCACCCAGCCTCCCAAAGTGCCATCCTGGCCACTGCATCTGGCCAATTTCTTCTTCTTCTTCTTTTTTTTTTTTTTGAGAGAGGGTCTCACTTTGTCGCCCTCAGTAGAGTGCCGTGGTCATAGCCTCAAACTTTTGGGGTCAAGCGATTCTCTTGCCTCAGCTTCCCTAGTAGCTGGGACTATAGGCGCCCGCCACAACAACTGGCTATTGTTAGAGATGAGGTCTCACTCTGGCTCAGGCTCATCTGGAACCTGTAAGCTCAGGGCAATCCACCTACCTTGGCCTCCCAGAGTGCTAGGATTACAGGCGTGTGCCACCACGCCGGGCTCAGCCTGCCAATTTTTTTTTTTTTACAGCATCTCCAACGTGAAACCAATTTTGCATTCCTAAGAAAAAACCTATTTAAGATCTTATTTTTTTTTTTCTGTTAGCTAATGGATATAAACTAATTCATTCTTTGAGGGGCTGGAAAAAAAAAACCTCTAAAATTAGATAGAATGATGGTTGCACAACTATGTAAATATATGAAAAACCAGAGTTACATACTTTAAACAGATTAATTTTATGATATGTAAATCATTTCAATAAAGCTATATTTTAAAAACTGGGCCTATTGGCTTGGAGCCTGTAGCACAGTGGTTACCGCACCAGCCAATACACTGAGGGTGGCAGGTTCCAACCCAACCTGGGCCAGCTAAACAACAATGACAACTGCAACAAAAAATAGCTGGGAGTTGCGGTGGGCACCTGTAGTCCCAGCTACTGGGGAGGCTGAGGCAAGAAAACTGCTTAAGCCCAAGAGTTGGAGGCTGCTGTGAGCACTCTACCAAGGGTGCAGGGTGAGACTCTGTCTCAAAAACAAAAAAACAGCAACAACAACAAAAAAAAACTAGGCCTATTTTTGTTAAAAACTTTTATTTCTGGGGCGGTGTATGGCTCAGTGAGTAAGGCGCCGGCCCCATATACTGAGGGTGGCGGATTCAAACCCGACCCAGGCCAAACCAACAAAAAAATAGCCAGGCGTTGTGGTGGGCGCCTGTAGTCACAGCTACTTGGGAGGCTGAGGCAAGAGAATTGTCTAAGCCCAAGAGCTGGAGGTTGCTGTGAGGTAATGCCACAGTATACTACCAAGGGTGACAAAGTGAGACTGTCTCTAAAAAAAAAAAAAAAAAAAAAAAGGGCAGTGCATGTGGCTCAAAGGGGTAGGGTGCTGGCCCCATATGCCGGAGGTGGCGGGTTCAAAACCAGCCCCAGTCAAAAACTGAAAAAAAAACCCAAAAAAACCCCAACTCTTTTATTTCTTCATTATTCTGTTTTTCTATATCTACTTGAATTGGTTTTGATGTCATTTTTTCAGACATTTGTTCATTTCATCTATTTCCATATTTATAGGTGTAAAATTGTTCATAATATTCTTTTTTTCTAATGTCTACAGATTATGTCTCCTTTGTGTCTGTACTCATTTTTTTTTTTGGAGACAAAGAGTCTTACTATGTCGCCCTTGGTAGAGTGCCATGGCATCACAGCTCACACAACCTCAAACTCTGGGACTTAAGCAATTCTCTTGCCTCAGCCTCCCAAGTAGCTGGGACTACAGGTGCCTGCCACCACAACGCCTGGCTATTTTTTTGTTGCAGTTTGGCTGGGGCCGGGTTTGAACCCGCCACCCTCAGTATATGGGGCCGGCGCCCTACTCACTGAGCCATGCCCCAGAAATAAAAGTTTTTTTAAAAAAAATAGGCCTAGTTTTTTGTTGTTGTTGCTGTTTTTTACCCTGCACCCTTGGTAGAGTGCTGTAGCATCACAGCTCACAGAAGCCTCTGACACTTGGTCTTAAGCAATTTTCTTGCCTCCCAAGTAGCTGGGATTACAGGTGCACACCGCAACTCCTGGCTGTTTTTTGGTTGCAGTTGTTATTTTTCCTCAGCAGGCCGTGGCCAGGATCGAACCCGCCAAACCTGTGTCTGTTACTCTTTACATGTTTTCTCTTACTTTCTTTCTTTCTTTTTTTTTTTTTTTGAGACAGAGCCTCACTTTGTCACCCTCAGTAGAGTGCTGTAACATCACAGCTCACAGCAACCTCAATCTTCTGGGCTGAAGCGATTCTCTTGCCTCAGCCTCCCAAGTAGCTGGGACTACAGGCATCCGCCACAATACTGTCTATGTTTTAGTTGTTGCTATTATTGTCACTGTTGTTTAGCAAGCCCAGGCTGGGTTCGAACCCACCAGCCCCAAGCACATGTGGCCTTAACCCTGAAGGAGCCGAGCCTTCTCTTACTTTCTTGATTAATCTTATTGGAAGGGACTTTTCAGATTGTGTTCTGATTTTGTCCATACTATAACAATAGAATCTATTTTCTTTTTCTTTCTTTTTTTGGAGACAGGGTCATACTTGGTTGCTCAGGCTAGAGTGCTGTTGCCTCAGCCTGGCTCACTTCAACATTAGACTTGTGGGTTCAAACAATCCTCCCCTTGCTGTTGCCTCAGCCTCCCCAATCAGCTGGAACAACAGGTGCTCACTATAACACCCAGCTAATAGAACCTATTTTCTACTTCAGTAATTTCTGCTTTTGCCCCCCACCCCTTTCCTTTTACTTTCATTGGAGTTATTTTGTCCTGGTATTTTTTTCCTTCCACCTTCTTAGGCTCCTTTCTCCTAGCATAAGCATTTTAGGCTCCAAATAATGCTTTAGCTGTATCCCACATGGTCTGGAATGCAGTACTTTCATTACTGTTCAGTTCTACTTTCAAATTTCCATAATTTTAAAATTTGACCCAGAGTTATTTGTATCTTCACTTGAAAATACTTAATCATGGCGGGGCGCAGTGGGTCATGCCTGTAATCCTAGCACTTTGGGAGGCTGAGGCAGGTGGATTGCTTTAACTCAGAAGTTTGAGACTAGCCTGAGCAAAAGCAGGACCCCATCTCTACTAAATAGAAAACTAGCCAGGTGTTGTGGCGGGCACCTATAGTCTCAAGAATCACTTGAGCCTAGGAGTTTGAGATTGCTGTGAGTTGTGACACCACAGCACTCTACCCAGGGCCACCCAGTGAGACTCTGCCTCAAAAAAACAAAAAAACCCTTCACTACCAATTTTGTAACTTACTTGCATTTTGGTTGTGAGAAAATGGTCTGTAATGTTATTAGCAATCGTTTATGCTCTATTTCCATACTGATGATTTGGCTTCATGATCTATCAAGTATATATATTTTATTTATTATTATTATTATTATTTTGGTTGTTGTTGCAGTTTGGCCGAGGCCAGGTTTGAACCTGCCATCCTCAGTATATGGGGCCGGCACCCTACCCACTGAACCACAGGCACCACCTATTTATTTATTTATTTTGAGACAGAGTCTCACTATGTTGCCCTCAGTAGAGTGCCATACATCACAGCTCACAGCAACACCAAACTCTTAGGCTTAAACTATTCTCTTGCCTCAGCCCCCCAAGTAGCTGGGACTACAGACACCCTCCACAACATCTGGCTATTTTTCTGTTGCAGTTGTCATTGTTTAGCTGGCCTGCCAGGTTGGCGCTCTACCCACTGAGCTATGGGTGCGGCCCTACATATATTTTTAAACTTCTACATAGCATATTTCTTCTTGTAATTATGTCATTTTCATTTTATTTGTACTTAACTTTTAACTCTATCTTTTCTGATGTTTTTGCCTTAAAACCTGTTTCTTTCTGATGTGTCTATAGGCTATACTATATATTTTTAATTTGCATATCTTTTCCTTTTTTTTTTTTTTTTTTTTTTTTGCAGTTTTTGGTTTGGGCCAGGCTTGAACCCACCACCTCTGGTATATGGGGCCAGCGCCCTACTCCTTTGAGCCACAGGTGCTGCCCATCTTTTCCATTTTTAAAAACTTCAATCCTTCTTTTAAATAGCAGTACTTAGTCTCTTTATATATTTAAGTATTGATATAAGGGGTTCAAATCTTTTTTGTCCCAACTGTTCTGTTTCTTTCCTTTTTTTCGATTTATTATTACTTTTTCACTATTTCCCCATCTACTGGTTTGGAGTTTACTGTTGAATTCTTATTCAATACTACAGTAAGGATGTTATAGTTGATAATTTATTGGGTAATTCAAAATAATTAGGAGAGAAGAATTACAAGGTTCTAAACATATGCAAAAGATAAGTGTTTGAGATGATGGATATTCTAATGACCCAGTTTGATCCCGAAACATGGTACACATGTATCCCCCAAAGACTTTTAAAAATGCCAGGTATTTCTACTGTTTTCAATAACCTATTTGGAAATCAGGACTCTCAACTCTCAATAAACATCAAACGCATTAATGCAGAAGACTTCAGGTACCTGAATAACCATCAAAGAGGAGTCACCGTATTGTTTTAATATCAGTCAACTAAAAAGTTAGACTCAATTTTAAAACCAAACCACTGGCTTATAAACACTACTTGAAACTTGTTTACTGGGTATTCACCTTTTTAATTCTTTCAAGGGTTAAGTGAATGAATGAAATCGCACCTCCGCCAATTTAAATCCCCAGCTTGATCAGTTTGGTTTACCCTGAACACCAAACAGCCAAACTTGCAAGGTTTTGCTTTAAAAACACAAACTGCATGCTTATCTATCCATACGAAGTATCAGGTTAAACTAGTACTAGACGTTTAATTAACGTGGGTCACTATCTCCACTTTACAGTTAGGGATGTGAAGTTCAACCTGAGATCATCCAACTCAGAAAGTTTCTGCGGAACTGTGTTAAGCACTAGTTTAGACACTTCAACTTCTAAGCTTAGCCAGAGACTAGCTTTAAAATAGGGGTGGGGTGGGGGCTGAGGGTGAATAACAGGGGAAAGGTATTCCTGCCAGGATCCAAGCTCAGTTTGAAGGATTAAACCTCACCTTAGGTAATTTAAAGTGCTTTGCAAATTCTTCCCTCCTTACCAAGCGCCAACCCAAAACGGGCTACACCAAGCCACTCGATTTAGAATTCTCCCTATATGAATAATAAAAGTCACCAAGACGACCAAATCTTTAGAGAGGCTGCAAGTGGTGATTTTTGAAGCCACCACCTCGCAGAAGCCTTTCCTGTGTTCCAAGCCGAGGGTCGGGGTCACTTCCCATCCCCACAACCCTCAAACGCCAAAGGTTCTTATAGGCCCCTGGCACGTGTAATTCGCCGCCAAGTACTTAGGCGCAGATCCAGGGAGTTCTCCTGAATCCTAGCCAATAGGGGTGAAGAGAGGTTGATCCGAATCCCGGGGTTCCACGCTATCCTTCAGATATCGTAAAAAAAAAAAAAAAGGAAACAAAAAAAGGACGGACCCAGGTTTTGGACCCAACTTTTTACTCTTTCCCACGTGGGTTGGTCTCTTTCTCCTATGCTCACTGGAGGCCACGCAAAGAGACTGCTGCAAAGTAACTCTGACCACGGCAGTTGGGACCCTGAAGCTCCTGAGTTCTAACCTGTGGCGGGGCTGTTAGAACCTCGAAGCTGCCCGAGTTCTAACTCAGGGCTGAACAGTTAAGATCCAGCTCCTGCGGAAGAAATGGCGCAGGTGCTAAGCTTCCGTCAGCTAGCGAATAACAGAACCCCTACTCTCCCGCTTGCCGGCCCTTCGGCCTGGCGCACGCACTCACCATGACTGCAGTTCTGAGAAGCACAGCCAAACTCAGAGAAGAACACTCGCCTCCTATTAAGCGCCACACGGGAGAAGGAGCGGAAATGTTGACCCCGCGCGACAGGACGCGGAAGTGACGTCACACGAGCGGGCGGAGCCTGTGGCGTTGTGGGTCGCTGAAAACGCCACGGTTTTAGTTTTAGCAAGCGAACGCGTTTTGCTATTTTTACTAGTTTTCTGCTAGAATTATTGGCAGAAAGAATGAGTTAAGTATTTAAAAGGTAACCCACCAAAAGAAAGGGTTTCAATGGTGTCACCATTCCATTGCTAGTTCAGTTTTGAGTACATTCTTGTGCTTTCAAAATCGTCTTTCTGACCCCAGACTAGTGAGGTAAGATAATTATAGGTAACCTACATGTTTCCTGCATCTTCGGATATTCTCTGTACAAGTTTCTGGTGGAGAATGGCATTAGAGCAGTGGTTCTCAACCTTCCTAATGCCGCGACCCTTTAATACAGTTCCTCATGTTGTGGTGACCCCCAACCATAAAATTATTTTCGTTGCTACTTCATAACTGTAATTTTGCTACTGTTATGAATGGTAATGTAAATATCTGATACTAGGCGACCCCTCTGAAAGGGTCGTTCGTACCCCCAAAGGGGTCGCGACCCACAGGTTGAGAACCGCTGCTTTAGAGTCTATTGAGTAGGGACTTTAGAAGGAAGAGCAGATTCAGGGGCGTGGGGTTAAGTTTTTGTCAGGTTGAGTTTGAGGTGTCTTAGGACACCCACTTTCTTCTGGCCGGCACCCCGCTTTTTTCTCGGTGCTGCTCTAAATCGCCACTATTTAAAGCTAAACTGATACCTTACCGTCTCCAAGAGTTTCTTCCGAATTCTCACGGCCCTTCCACATTTCTCTCTCTTAAACATGATGCACATACATCTTGGGACCATTTGACATCTAGCCAAAACTAGACCATTTCGGAGCTAGTTCTAGTTAATTCCTTTGGAAACCTAGAAGTTGAGATCTGGTAAGACTCGTAGGAATCATAACACAACCCCTTAGATTTATAGTTAGGGAACTGAGGTCCAGAGAAGGGAAGCTGGTTGCCTATGGTCACAGAGGGAGAGAGTGGGAAAGGCAGAACTGGATCCTGGAATTTTTAACAACCTACCTGCGTTATTTGCACCACCTCTAGTTGCTGTGCCTGAAATGTGTCAGGGCAGTTGGCAACAGGAGAGGTTTGTACTGGCTCCAAGACTGAACCATTTGTTACATCAGAGATCCTCCCCATCAAACTTTATCTCGTGGGAATCTAATATGATTTGCCAAAGAAAAATTGTCAGCTGGTGCAGTGGCTCACACCTGTAATCCTAGCACTTTGGGAGGCCAAAGTGGATAGATTGCTTGAGCTCAAGAGTTCCAGACCTGGCTCTGCACCTATAGCAGAGTGGTTAGGGAGCCAGCCACATGCACCTAAGCTGGCAAGTTGGAACCTGGGCGGGGCCAGCTAAACAACAATGACAACTGCAAGGAAAAAATAGCCAGACGCTGTGGCGGGCACCTGTGGTCCCATCTACTTGGAAGGCTGAGGCAAGAGAATCGCTTACACCCAAGAGTTTGAGGTTGCTGTGAGCACAACCCTCTATGGAGAGTGACATAGTGAAACTCTGTCTCAAAAAAAAAAAAAAAAAAAAAAAAGGAAGAAAAGAAAAGAAAAAAGAGAAAGAAAGAAAGAGTTCCAGACCAGCCTGAGCAAGACAAAACTAGCCAGGCATTGTGGTGGATGCCTGTAGTCCCAGCTACTTGAGAGCCTAATGCAAGAGTATCATTGGAGCCCAAGAGTTTGAGGTTACTGTTGGTTATGATGCACGGCACTCTACCAAGGGTGACAAAGTGAGACTCTGTCTTCATGTCCTCATATTGATTGATCCTATCAATCACCTGTAATTGGAATAATAAGGAAATGAAACCTTATTCCAGTTCACAGTTATAGATGTGTCCTTATGGTTTGCTTCTTAGATTTTTTTTTTTTTTTTTTTTTGAGACAGAGCCTAGTCTCAAACTCCTGAGCTCAAGGAATACTCCCTAGCATCTAAGAGTGCTAGGATTGCAGGTGTGAGCCACCAAGATGGCCAAAGTCTGGCTCATTTGAACTGGCTGATGTCCCTGCTCAGCTATTTAATATTTTGAGCATAACTTTTGCAGTTTTTTTTGTCCAGGGACGGTATATGGGGCTGGCACCCTACTCCTTTGACCCACTGGCGCCGCACATTTGAGCCTAACTTTTAAGTGAAATCTTCAGGGTAGTAATTGGTCTCCCACCAACACTCATTTTGAGATGGCAAAAATAATTCTTTAACAGGAAATCAGGATACCTTGAATGAAGAGGAAGGAAAGATGAGTGGTCAAATAAAAACACATGTTTGGCTGGGCCCGGGGGCTCATACTCATAATCCTAGTACTCTGCGAGGTTGAGGTGGGTGGATTGTTTGAGCTTAGGAGTTTGAGACCAGCCTGAGCAAGAGTGAGACCCCATCTCTACCAAAAAGAGAAAAACTAGCTGGGCATAGTGCCGCACAGCTGTAGTTCCAGCTATTTGAGAGGCCAAGGCAAGAAAATTGCTCAAGCCCAAGAGTTTGAGGTTGCTGTGAGCTATGACACCATGGCATTCTACTGAGGGTGGCTCAAAAAAACAAAACCAAAAGCAAACATATTCAAAGAGTGTTCATTAATATTTGACAAAGCATACACAGAAAGACAAATGGGTACAAATATCTAGTAGAAACAAAAACATGAAGCAGACTTCAGGGTACATCACCTCATCATACATGTGGGGAACTTAATCTCTTCACTCCAGGACAGGGATGTTTAAGACAAGTTACTTTTTCTCCTAATTCCTTTTCAGCAGTGCCCCAGCACCAAGGGCATGCTAGCCATCTCTGACACCAGCCCAGTGTCAGCAGCTGTTGCTGAATCTGGGGTATCAGAGTCCTTTGTGAGGTGGCCTCAGTAACAAGGATGTTATGATGCAGGGGCCACTCCGCCCCAAACTGCCTGCATCAGCTATGGCAGTCCTTCCTTCCAGCTCCCTAACACCATCTGCCTGAGCTAAGCTTTGTTATGTTCCTGTCACTGCTGGGAGCCTGTGCCGTGGTGGGGCCATTCCATGGCTCAGAGTGGGAACCAGTGCGGGGCCTATTTTCCCAGGATCACAGCTGCAGGGACCCTCGGTGCTACGGCAACTTGCTTGTCCTCTGCCTCTTTCTGATCTGGCAAGTGCGGCACTATTGGTACCATGTAACCAGGACCCGCCCCAGCAGGAGGAATGTCATCAAGGTGAGGGTGCCCTACACAATTTCACTCTCCTTCCTTCAGCACCACAGCTGTCTCAGTTACTTCTTATGAGGACCTTGCTTTATGCCTTGTGTACCAGGGACAAATCAAAGGGGAACTCAGACTGGCCAGAGAGAGCATTGTTCAGGCCCCAAGCCTAGAAGTTATCCTGGAATCCTCTCTTTTCCTTCACTCCACACATTCAGTCCATCTGTAAGTCCTGTGGACCCTGCTTGCAAATCGTATTTCAAATCTTATTTCTTTCAACTTCGCCAAACCATGTGGGATAGAGCCACCACCATGTCTCACCTGCACCATGCTAACAGCCTCTCCCCAGTTTGGTCCCCTTCTGTTGTTTAACCACAGTTAGTCTTCACACAGTTGCCAATATGACCTTTCCCTCTGTAAAATAAAATTTAAGGCTGGGTATGGCTCATACCTATAATCCTAGTACTTTGGGAGGCTGAGGTGGGAGGATCGCTTAAGGCCAGGAGTTCAAGATCAGCCTGAGAAACATAATGCAATCCTGTCTTTACAAAAAATTAGAAAATTTAGCTGGGATCCAGGCATAGTGGCTCACATCTGTAATCCTAGCATTCTGGAGGCCAAGGCAGGAGGATCTCTTGAGCTCAGGAGGTTGAGACCAGCCTGAGCATGAGCAAGACCCCTTCTCTACCCAAAATAGAAAAAATTAGCCTGATCATGTGGTACACACATGTATTCCTAGCTACTCAGGAGACGGAGGCAGGAGGATTGCTTGAGTTCAGGAGTTTGAGGTTGCTGTGGGCTAGGCTGAGGCTATGGCACTCTATCCCAGGCATCAGAGAAAGACTCTCTCAATTAAAAAAAAAAAAAGAAAGAAAGTAGCTATAGTTTCAGCTACTCGGTAACCTGAGGCAGGAGAATTGCTTGAGCCCAAGATTTGAGATTGCTGTGAGCTATGACACCCTTGATAGAGCTGCTGCTCTGCTCCTCTTCTGACTTACCATTCTTCATCTCTACTGTTGCTTGTTTGCTCTATTCCTTTTCAATGTTTTCCAGTAAAGAATCTACTTTTTGTTTTATCTGGGTTAATTCCTTCTTAATGGCCTGAAGGTCACCTCTTTTCAACTTTCCAGACTTGGAAGAGGAATCTTGCTGTCCACTCTTAGAATTGAAGCCACTTCCCCCCATTCATTAGGTGTTTCCTGATAAATACTGGCTTTTTTTTTTGACAGTTTCAAGCTGTTACTCTGGGTAGAGTGCCATGGCATCATAGCTCCTAGCAACCTCCAACTCTTGGGCTCAAGCAATCCCCTTGCCTCAGTTTTTCTATTTTTAGTAGAGATGGGGTCTCACTTTTTGCCCAGGCTGTCCTCAAACTTGTGAGCTCAAGCTATCCACCCTCCTAGGCCTCCCAGAATGCTAGGATTACAGGCATGAGCTACCACACCCAGCCACATGCTGGAGTTTTGTGGGCACCACAGCCTGAGCAATAGGAGGAAGAAGAGGGAGAGGAAGAGGAACACATGCTGGGTAACTGTACATCCTGTCATAATAATAATCCCATGGAAAGTCATAGTCCAAGTCAAAAGAGGAACCGTATATCTCCTCTGCAGATCGTTTCACACCTGCTTTTCCTTGATTCACTTTTGGGCGTGCAGCCAGATTAATATCTAAATTTGATGAGCAAACATTCTGCCATCCTCTCCTGCTACAATAGCCTGGGCATTTCTTTCATTAACATACTGAACAAAGGTAAAACCCTTGTGAACAAAGCAACCCACAATTTTGCCATATTTTGAGAAAATTGCCTCCACATCAGACTTCTTGACCACAAGAGTGTTGAGATTCCCAATGAATACACAGGAGTGGACGGAGCAAGGATCTGTCTTGTTGATAATATTGCTAGCCATTGCATTTGATGATAAGGTAACATTGTTAGCCATTGCGTTTTGCTTCTTCACAAAGTAAAAAAATGTACCTGAAGATCAAAATATCTCACAGGAGCAGGGAGAGGGAAGAGATTCTATTCTGCATCTCCTACTCCTGGGTTCTATGTGGAGAAGCCGAGTGCTGCTTGAGGTCAACAACGTGACCACAACTGCTCTGTCTTCCTCTCTTCACAAAAATCCCTCAATCGTTCTTGAATGAATGAATACTGTCTGCTACAAGGGTGACTTAAATGATTCCCTCTTTTATGAGCCTGAGTATCCTCATCTGGATAGGAGGGACTGGAATTTTGATCAGTATGGATTTTACAAGCTAATATGTATGTAAGGATTTTGCTTCTCTGTTCTTACCTACAGATGCCACTGCAGAAGTGTGCAGTGCCCTCCATGAGACAAGAAACTTTCTTCAGGCCAACTTCAGGCAAGTTCAGGGGCCTGGATGCTCATGTCCAACAGTGGACACAAAAGGAGAGATGGGGATACCGGATGAGTCTCCAGGAGTCGCGGGCCCAGTACCTGCTCTCTCCACAGTACCAGTGTCAGGGCCCACGTTGCAGTGCCCGCACCCACTCTGAGCCCACCCTTTGTACCACTTCTTTTTCAAGTACCTACCTGCTTCCTCAGGGCAGTTCGTGGAAAGGATGGCAGGTACCCTGGTGTCTTGGTGATGGCCATACTCACCCTGCCTTGGACATGTACCACAAGGTGGACCAGCTGGTGGTTCACTCCCAGAGAAACTTGGTGGAACTGGAGCCTGTCATCAGTATGAGGTCCGGCCCCACCCCTCTGACCTTAACCACCTCTCTTCCAAATCTCCCTTCAGCTCAGAGGCTACAGTTCTCCAAAGAGTTCTTGCCTGATCCTTCCAACCAGCTACTGGGGATGCACATCTGGAAGTCCTGGAACTGCCCGCAAGAGGCTTGGGTATCTGGGGGTGAAAACCAGATAGGAGGCAGAAAGGATAGTAGAGAGATCCAGGCTCCAGAATGGGTGAGCCAGAGAGATAGCAGAGGGGAGGACGCTTGGGAAATTCAGGCATCTAGAGGGCAACTTCCCATAGACTTTGTAATGGAGGATGATGCAGAGACTAAAGTCTTGGGGTATGAAAACCAGAGACTAGTAATAAGTGAAACTGGTGGAGAGATCCCGACACCAGGGTGGGAGAAACAGGACCAGATAGGAGTTGAGAATAGACCCAAAATTCAGGACCTAGGGAAGAGAAATCCAAGGGAAGCTGGAGGCAAAAATCCTCCTGAAACCCAGGCACATACGGGAGAGAACCAAGAATATTTAAGATGTAAAATGGATGCAGAGACCCAAACACCAGAGTGGGGGAACCAGGACAAGAATAGAGGTGAGGATGCTTTAGAGAGTAAGAATAAGAAAGAGGTCAGAGGGGAGGGTGAAGGAGAGATCCATGCCCAAGGATTGGGGAAGCAGGACCAGACCAGAGGTAAGAATGATGAGGAGACCCAGATGCCAAAGTGGGGGAAGCAAGACCAGACTGGAGGTGATACTGGTGCAGGAATTCAAATAGAAGAGGGAAGAAACAAGGACCAGGTTGGAGATGAGGATGCTGTGCAAATCCCATTGTTTGGTAAAGATAATCTGGGAGAAGTAAAAAAAGAGGATGTTATGGAGACCCAGACCCTGGAGTGGGGGAAACAGGAATACATTGGAAATGAAAAGGTTACAGAGATCCAGACACCAGGGTGGGAGAAGCGAGATCAGGATGGAAGTAAGGAAACTGGGAAGACCCAAGCATCGAGGGGAGAGAACCAGAAATTATCAAAACATGAAATCCAATTGGAGTGGGAAAACCAAGGTCTAGGAAGAGATAAGAATGTTGAGGAAACCCAGATTTTGATCAGGAAGAAGCTAAGGGAGATAAGAGAGGAGGATTGGGTGGTGATCCAGGCACCATGGTGGGGAAACCAGACATTGATGGCAAGTGCAATTGATGGAGAATTTGAGATACCATGTTGGGGGAATCAGAACCAGATTGGAGGTGAGCATAGAGCAGAAATTCAGGCACTAGAGAAGAGGGATCAGAGAAAGGATGGAGATGAGGATAGTACAAATACCTTGCCACACAAGGCCAAGAACCAGGAACAATTAAGTAAATATGATATAGAGATCCATCCAGCAGGGATGAAGAACAAGGAGCAGTTTGGAGATGAGAATGGTACAGATATTCAGGCACTAGGGCAGAGAAACCTCAGAGGAGTTAAAGGTGATGATGCTAAAGAGACCCAGGAACTTGGGGAAGAAAATCAGGGTCAGTTAGGAAATGAAATTAATGGAAAGATTCATGCACCAAAGTGGAAGAATCAAGAACATATTAAAGGCAAGGATGGTGAAAATACCCAGGCATCTGAGGCAGAGAACTGGGATGAATTAACAAGTAAAAATGATGGAGAAATCCATTCGACAGGGTGGAAGAAAGAGGAGCAGATTGGAGGTGAGAATGGTGCAGAAATTCAAATACAAGGGAAGAGAAACTTGAGTGAAGATGGCGTTAAGGATGGTACAGAGATCTGGGCACCTGGGAAAGTAAACGAGTTGCATTTTAGAAATGACATTGATAGAAAGATCCTTTTATCAGAGTGGGAGAACCAGGAGCAGATGGGAAGTGAGAATGGAACAGAAACTCAGGCACCAGAGAAGAGAAACCAGAGAGAACCTGGAGTTGAGGATGCTGTAAAGACTCAGAGCCCCAAGAGAGAGAACCAGGGACAGTTAGATAGTGAAACTGGAGGGAGCTTCTCACTAGGGATGACGAACTGGGAGGAGATGGAAAAGAAGAACATTGCAGAAGATCAGGCATCTGAGAAAAGAAACCAGAGAGAGGTTGGAAATGAGGATGGCAGAAAGATCCAGAGACTTTGTGAAAAGAATCACAGACTGTTAAAAAGTAAAGTTAATACAAATACTTGGTCACTAGAGTGGAAGAATCGGGAACATATTGGAGGTGGGAATGATGAAGAAAGTCAAATACAAGGGGAGAGAAATCTGAGAGGGACCGCAGATGATGATGGTACAGAGACCCAAGCTCCTGCAAGAGATGACCAGGGACAGTTAAGAAGTGAAATTGATAGAGAGATCCAGGCACAGGGGCAAGGAAATCAGAAAAAGGGAGGAGATGAGGATGCTGCTGAACTTCAGGATATGGGGAGCCAGAGAAAATGCAGAGCTGAGGACACTGGTGAACCTCAAGCACCAAGGGGCAGAAGCAAGGACCAGGTGAGAGAAAAGGATATTGCAAGAGCCAATCTCCAGGTTGACTCTTCTGGGAGTGAGGGGCCCACAGTTAGGAAGCACAGCCTAGGAGGGCCTCCAGCCTTCACTGGCTCTGGATATGGGGCCATGGAACAGGAACAGGCAGTGGCTGTGAATGGGTTAGCCCCTGCTCCCTGTCCTGAGATGAAGCCTCTGGCCAGCCAGGGCACAGGTCCTGCCAGGCAACATAGAGTAGGGGTCAGTTCCCCCTCCCAGCAGGGGATTCAGGCTGGACTTGAATCCTGGAGAAGACAACAAAGAATCAAAAGGGTAGATTCAGTGAAGGCTTCTGGCCCAACTCAGCAACCCTGGAGCCATGTGCCCTCTGCCTGCCGCCCTCTCCTGTACAGTCAAGCCCCCCAAGCTATGGTGGGTGCTCCCACTGCTCTCACTGTCCTACCCAAGTGGCCAATCCTCAAGAAGAGCAAACGACTGCTTCTGGAATCCCTTATGAGGCGGAAGATTGCACATCTGAAGTGGGGCCTTCCCCAGCGGATTCTGGACTCCTATTTGTTATTTCACTTCTTAGGATCTTGCTCATTGCCCCTTACTGGGATGAAGCTCCCTGGATTATACTTAGACCAGGAGATCCAAGGGCAACAGGAAAGGCATTGTGAGGCCCATGGCTCCAGGCCAGGCTCTCATTCCTCACAGAGGTTCCAGAGGGTTCAGCCCATTGGCCAAAAAACCTCAAAACTTTCTGTACAGGTCAGAGCTCTGGAGAAGTATAGACCAGACGGGTCAGAGCCAAGGTGCATTTCCACATTGCCTGAAAAGCCCAGGAGAGTGAGGCCGCCAGGGGGCATCAGAGAACCGCAGGCGACCCAGAAAGGGGTTCCTAGGGCCAAGCTTGCGGCGGAGTCCAGGAGCTGGTGTGAACAAGAAAGCAACCGAGAATCTTCCAGTGATAACAGAAGGGGCAGAAAAATGATCAGGCCATGTATCTCCCAGATGGCAGACAGGGCTCCTGGCAGACTGAGGACCTTATCCTCCAGGGCAGTCCATGACCCCTGGAGGAAGGAAAGGACATCCTGGGAGGCTTCTGAGCCTCCTGCACCCAAATGTCAGCAGCCTACATACTGGGGAAGAGGAAGCCTGGAGCTTGTAAAAGGCAGAGAATCTGGGCAGCAGCCTTCCTCTGATTCCACAGAAACTGTCAGTTTCAAAGGGAGTCTCCACACTGCTGCAGCAAAGCTGAGCATGACCCTCCTGAAGAAGATGTCCTGGCTCCCACATCTAGCCAAGCCCCAGTACTCAGTCCCCAACCTGAGCCTGAGGGAACCTGATCCTACCCTGTTTCCCAAACTGGGTGACCCACATGTAGGGGAGGACAACATTGGAGACCATACTTCTTTGGAGAAGGACCTTCAGCCACCAGATGAAGGGGCCTGTGAGCCTGTTCAGGCTCACTGCTGTGCTGGAGCCATTCTGCCCAACACTGAGGGTCCCCAAGGTCAGGTGGCAGTTGGGAATCCATATGGGGTCCCAAAGAATTTACAAGTCCCCCAAAAGATTGGTTTTATGAAGCATTTGAGGTTTTCTGTCTTCCACTGTGGTTTTAAAAAATAGGCCTTGAGGGAAAAAAAAAAAACAACAACAGGCCTTGAGCCCAGAGTCCTCAGGACATATCAGAGCAAGCTTGAGAGTGGCCTGTTTCCCCAACAAACCTCTAATAAAATTGATTATTTGGGTCCTGTAGGGTTCTGATATCTCTGGCGCATGTTTTCTGGTCCCCACAGTTGACTGAGCCCCAGCAGTAAGCACCCTTTGAGATTTGGGATATTTTGTGAGTAGGATAGAAATCACTTTGATCTATGGTTTTTGAAGGGTTAGGGAATGTGGGTCAGCCCAGCATCATCTCCTAAACACCTCTCCTCCCACTTCCTCACAGTATGGTTCATTGGGGTTATGGTTTTGTCCTGCTGTATTTCCAAACTTATCCTGATTGAAGCAGGATACTCAACAGCCTCAGCTGCTTATGGGGAGGGGTGTGATCTGCATGAGACACTATTATTCAAGAAGGGAGGTGATCACTACTGCCCTGCTGGGGTTCTGCTGCTCAAGAGTAGACTTCATGGAGAAAACATTTCCACCTCTTCAATTCTCAAATACTGCCAACCATAATTATTTGTTGCTTTGCATGATCCACTATGGGATTTCCTAGAGCTAATCATTTGCTTTAGTCAGGTCTGAAACTTCTGAACCAGTGGTATTGTGTTTTGTGATAATTCTGTAGACCACTCTAGCAGGTAGAAACAGGCTCATGGAACCTAATCAGTGAGTACTGGGGCTGGAAATTAAATTCAGGTTTTTGTTCCTTCTTTCTGCTTGCTTTCCTCACCTTTTTTGCCCATTTTCTCTTCCTTTCTTTGCTTTTGTGAGGCCCTAACTCCATTTTGTGCTAAAGAACCAGACTTACTCCATCTTGCTAAGAGCTTTCAGAACTTCTTCCCTCCTCTTGGTAACTACAGCTAGCCTCTTGCAAGCTGCAGCCCCAGACATAGGAAGACTAGCTGAAATCTGCAAAACCTTGTGAAACCACGGTCCTGTCTGCGTGCAACCTCCAATTCCTCTTGTAACCACCCCCCTCACCCTATAGATCTACCTTCCAAGTTTGGCTTCTGTAGAAATTCTGCTTGAACTAAGGCTTCCCATCTCTCACTGAAAGCACCATATAAGAACCTTGCAAGGCTAGTGGGTTTGAACCTGGCCTGGGCCAGCTAAAGCAATAATGACAACTGCAACAAAAAATAGCTAGGTGTTGTGGCAGGTGCCTGTAGTCCCAGCTACTTGGGAGGCTGAGGCCAATCACTTAAGCCCAAGAGTTTGAGGTTGTTGTGAGCTGTGACACCACAGCACTCTACTGAGGGCAACATAGTGAGACTGTCTCAAAAAACAAACAACCCCCCCCAAACACAAACAAACAAACAAACAAAAAAAACCCCTTGCACTTCAGAGGGGTAGAGAGTCTTTGAGTGTGAGCACCAGCCAATAAAGGATCCCTGCTTAATCTGGACTTAGTGTGCTGGCATTTCTCTATGATTACACTTGCGTTGGGTATAACACTTTCACTTGTCTTTCCATTAATATATATAATAACTAATACATATAATATATATGTATTATTGCTCTAGTCTCAGCACTTTGGGAGGCTGAGGTGGGATGATTCTTTGAGCCCAGAGTTTGAGACCAGTCTGGGGAACATAAGGACATTGTACATGGGCAGCGCCTGTGGCTCAGGGAGTAGGGCGCCAGTCCCATTACCGAGGGTGGTGGGTTTGAACCCGGCCCCAGCCAAACTACAACAACAAAAAAATAGCCGGGCGTTGTGGCAGGTACCTGTAGTCCCGGCTACTCAGGAGGCTGAGGCAAGAGAATCGCCTAAGCCCAAGAGCAGGAGGTTGCTGTGAGCTGTGAGGCTATGGCACTCTACCCAGGACGACAAAGTGAGACTCCGTCTTTTATAAATAACTCTTGGGCTCAAGCGATCCTCTTGCCTCAGCCTCCCCCTGTAGCTAGGGCTATAGGCGCCAGCCACAACGTGCTGCAATTTTCTTTCTTTTTTTTTTTTTTTTAAGAGACAGGGCCTCGTTCTTGCTCAAGCTTGACTTGAACGCCTGAGCTCAGGCAATCCACCCTCCTCCGCTTCCCAGAGTACTAGGATTAGCCACCGCGCCAGCCTTCTAATCGCTTTTAGGTCATTTTACTTTGTAAAAAATAGTAGAAATAGGTTTCTCTTTTTTTCCTTTTCCAAATTTAATGACGACTACTTTATTAATGCTTTACAACCTTCGGGATGATGAAGACTAATTCCTGCAGGGTCTAAGAACAAACAGCCTTGGGTTTAGTAAGACAAACTCCAGAGCCCTTCAGCCCACCGCCCGCCCTCAGGGACCGCCACTTGCTACAGATAGTCTGGCCTGGGCTCGCGCAGGCGCATTGTGCAACGGGCGCGGCCTCTCCCAAGTGCGCTTGCGCAAAAACTGCGCGGGAAAAGAGGTCGCCTCAGCGGAGCTCGGGCCGGGAGATGGCGGTGAGGCAGGCGGCGGGCCCTCCCGAGCCCAGGAGGGACGAAGAGGCGGTGCTGCTCTTGGAGAGGGCTCATTACCGGCACGACCCGCGCTGGCTGATGCCAGTGTACCCACGCATCTGCCTTGCCTGCACACTGGAGCTGCTGCCGGAGCCCGGCGTGTCGGTGCGGGAGGAACCTTTACCCTGAAAACCTGGGCATTTCCCTCATGGGACATGGCCTGGCCGGTTCCGCGAACAAGGCCCACCTCCTTATTTAACCTCCTTCCTCCCCTGGCCCTGCCGTTCTTGCGGCCAAAGCGGCCTTTGATGTCCCACCTCAGCCCCAGTCCCTCCAGCAAGCCGCCCAGCTCCGAGCCCAGGTAGCCCCTTCCTGAGCAGGCCCTGCCTCGGGTCAAAGCCTCCAGCAGGCCTGTCCGCGCTTCATCTGAGTCTCACCTGCGCGTCTTCCCGCCTTGTCCCTTCCCTCTGTCTCCGTTTCTCCAGCACTCAGCTTTAGCCCAGTCTACCCCCGTTTCACTCCCCACGCAGACTGTGAGGCAGGCACACGCGGTGGGTACTTACCCCTTCGGCTGTCCGGGGGTGGGACGAGGGGCTACCCAGTCTCAGTGATGGAGGGAATGGCAGGTGGAGGTTGCAGCCAGGCAGAAGCAGGGTGAGTAGGAATACCTGTCTAGTTGGCAGAGCTGCCCGCTCCCTCAATGCAGTGAGGATTTTTGTCCACAGAGGCATCCAAGCAGAGTTTGGGAGATCAATTTTCTCTTAAATTCATGTCTTGGTGAGGGGTGGGCTAGATCAGGAGTTCTTGAATTTTTTGATCTCAGGATGCCTTTACTCTTTGTTTATTATTATTATTATTTTAAACAGTCTCGCTCTGTCACCTGGGCTAGAGTGCCATAGCCTCAGCGTAGTTCGCAGCAGCCACAAACTCTTGGGCTCAAGCGATCTTGCCTCAGCCTCAACAGTAGCTGAGACAACAGGCACCTGCCACAACACCTGACTAATAGGAGCCTAGGAGTTTTGTTCAGGTTGGCCTGGAACTCCTGAGCTGAAGCAGTCCTTCCTCCTGGGCCTCCCATAGTGCAAGGATTATAGGTGTGAGCCACCAGGGCCTGTCTCCTTCACTCTCATAAAAATTAACTCCAGACCACTAAGGGTGGCTTACTGTTTGTAATCTTAGCATTATGGGTGGGAAAATCACTTGAGGTCAGGAGTTGGAGACCAGCCTGAGAAACAAAGTGACGCCCTATCTTTACAAAAAATAGAAAAATTGGCTCGGTGCCCATAGCACAGTGGTTACAGAGCCAGCCACATACACCCAGGGTGGCAGGTTCGAACCCAGTCCCAGCCTGCTAAACAACGACAACTGCAAGAAAAAATAGCCGGGCGCTGTGGCGGGCATCTGTAGTCCCAGGTACTTGGGAGGCTGAGGGAAGAGAATCGCTTAAGCCCTAGAGTTGGAGGTTGCTGTGAGCTATGATGCTTCAGCACTCTACCCAGGGCGACATAGTGAGACTCGGTCTCCAAAAAAAAAAAAAAAAAAAAAAGAAAAGAAAAATTACCCAATCTTTATGGCCTGTGCTTATAGTCCCAGCTACTTGGGAGGCTGAGGAAGGAGGATTGCTTGAGCCTAGGAGTTTTTTTATTGTGTTTTAATAAAATATACACAACATACAATTTGCTATTTTAGCCATTTATAAATGTACAGTCAGTTCTGTGGCATAAGACATTTTTTTGTTTGCCCCCCCCCCCCCAAGAAAGATAGTGAAAGGAATGGCTTTGTTTTACATTTTTTGCAAGTTGCTTTAATGTCTGGCTTAAAAGAAGATAGCTGTATTTCTGCATTCAATCTGTTGCAATATTATATGTCATGTGGTCTTTGAAAAAACTCCACTGTAAAATTTTGAAAGAAAAAGTAAAAAAGTCCAAGAACATTTTACTATTGTATGAAAACAGTTTTGATCTTGTGCACCACCAGAAAAGGGTTTGGGCAGTCCCAGAGGCCTCCAAACCACAGTCTAAGAACTACTAACCTTGTTAATAACCTATGAGATTTCACTGAGGCCGGAAGTTCTGAGACTGCTATTGTTGGACAATGAATCAAAGATGAATTAGTGTATTAGGGAAGAAAATAAGAACACATTATTGGGAATTTAGAAAATGGAGATGTTTGTGGTCAAGTGCTGTGCAGGATAAGAAGGGAAATAAGGAAAAGCTTTTTTTTTTTTTTTTGAGACAGTCTCATTTGGTCACCCTTGGTAGAGTGCCAAAGTGTCATAGCTCACAGCAACCTCAAACTCTTGGGTTCAAGTGATCTTCTTGCCTCAGCCTCCCAGGTAGCTGGCACTATAGGCACCCATCACAATACTTGGCTATTTTTTTGTTGTAGTTGTCTTTGTTTGGCAGGTCTAGGCTGGGTTAAAACCTGCCAGCCCTGGTGTATGTGGCTGGTGCCCTAGCTGCTGAGCTGCAGGCTCTGAGCCAGGAAAAGTTTCTTTTTTCTTTTCTCTCTTTTTTTTGTGGAGACAGAGTTTCACTTTATCGCCCATGGTAGAGTGCTGTGGTGTCACATAGCTCACAGCAACCTCCAGCTCTTGGGCTTAGGCAATTGTCTTGCCTCAGCCTTCTGAGTAGCTGGGACTACAGGCGCCTTCCACAATGCCTGGCTATTTTTTTGTTGCAGTTTGGCCTGGACCGAGTTTGAACCTGCCACCCTTGGTATATGGGGCTATGCCCTGCCCACTGAGCCACAGGCGCTGCCCCAGGAAAAGTTTCTCAAAGGAAGAAGATAAGACCTGGTTGGAGACTTAGATGTGAATTATTGGGAAAGTCTCTGAGCCTCAGCTTTTTCATTCCAAAATCGTGATAATATTATCTATTTTTACTTCTTTGCCAACTTGTGGGGCTTAAATGAGTCGATGGACAAGAGTGTTTTGTGAAGAGTAAAGTGCTATGTAAATACAGGGCATTAAGAACTTTAGCTTGGGGTTGGCATCTGTAGCACAGTGGTTATGGCACCAGCCACATACACTGAGGCTGGCGGGTTTGAATCCAGCCCAGGCCAGCTAAACAACAATGACAACTGCAACAGAAAATAGCCAGGTGTTGCAGCAGGTACCTGTAGTCCCAGCTACTTGGGAGGCTGTGGCAAGAGAATCACTTAAGCCCAAGCGTTTGAGGTTGCTGTGAGCTGTGATGCCACAGCACTCTACTGAGGGTGACATAGTAAGACCCTGTCTCAAAAAGCAAAACAAAACAAAAAAGCCTTAGCTTATGTACAATCCTCTTTGTTAACACATGGATTCCCTTGTGTAAATGATGCCCTTTTCCATACTCTCTTAAGGGAGTATGGTTTCCACCGTAGTTTAAATGATCTTTCCAGTACCATCTTGTAGTTGTATTTGTAAATTATAACTGTTTGAGTTCAGAATGGTTAAGACTTGGTTGCTATTGAGTATTTTTCTTCATTTGCTTCAAGGTGGTACGCAAGAAGCACGTGTTGTCCTGCTTCCGAGATGCTCTTGTGAGACACACCTCTCTGGTCACACAGCTGGTGGCTCAGGACCAGAGAGTCTGTAACCGCTTCATAAGCATGCTTTTTGGTGAGATTAAAAGGGAAGCTTGGTATGAGTTTTACATGTCCAGTATGTATATTTGTCTTGGAGAAATGGTCTTGGAAAAATGATTTTTGTATTATAACAGTTTATCAGCAAATTGTTTTTCATGATGATGTATAAATGGCTCCTTTTGTAAGAGGTATAATGTGTGTATTATTAACTAGCTATACTAGAGCTAAGAGGTTAATAAATTGTGACAATGAATTTGGGAAATGAATGATCCTTCAAAGAGTTCAGTCTATATAGTCTTTTCACAGGATGAAAAGCACCCAGAATGGAATTGGCTAAGATGGATGTGACCCTGATCAAGTTACTTTCTCTCTCTAGTGCCTTAGTTTCTTCATGTGTGATGTGTAATAGATTAAGTTTTATGAGGTCCTTTCTTTTATTATGACTATAATGTCCAATACAATGAACCGTTTTGGGGAGGAGGACAGCTAAGTTGTACTGGGTGCTTTTCTGTGCCAGAGACCTCTTAGACTTTTAACTACTAAGACAGTCCTTTGTGGGAGATTGGATGATGGCCAAGGCTCAGGGAGGTGATAGCTAACAAAGGATAAAGCCCGAATTATATCTCAGGTCTTTCACAGCCTCCAGAGCACATGGTTTTTCTGCTATACCACATTGACAATTTTTATCTTTTTTTTTTTTTTTTTTTTTTTTAGAGACAGAGTCTCACTTTATCGCACTTGTTAGAGTGCCTTGGCGTCCCACAGCTCACAGCAACCTCCAACTCCTGGGCTTAGGCAATTCTCTTGCCTCGGCCTCCTGAGTGGCTGGGACAATAGGCACTCGCCACAACTTCCAGCTATTTTTTGTTGCAGTTTGGCCTGGGTTGGGTTTGAAATCGCCACCCTCGGTATGTGGGGCCGGTGCCCTACTCACTGAGCCACATGTGCCGCCAACAATTTTTTGAGACAGAGCCTCAAGCTGTTGCCCTGAGTAGAGTGCTATGGCACTACAGCTCACAGCAACCTCCAACTCCTGGGCTTAAGCGATTCTCTTGCCTCAGCCTCCCGAGTAGCCGGGACCACAGGGGCCTGCTACAACGCCTGGTTATTTTTTGGCTGTAATTGTCATTGTTGTTTGGAAGGCCCAGGCTGGATTCGAATCCTCCAGCTCTGGTGTATGTGGCTGGCGCCTTAGCCGCTTGAGCTACAGGCACTGAGCCGACAATTTTTATCTTTTTAAAGCCAGGTTGGGTCATTGAAAGTCTAGGTGTTTGCTGATGTGGATAGAATTTTGCTGAGATAGCTATTAGTCTTAGAACTATTGTGCTTTTGTGTGTCTGTTTCTCTTGGAAGAAAAACTTAATCACCCCTTTCTTACCTCCCTCTGCTCCAAGGATTGTTATGCAGTGTGGAAGATGGGAGTGTAACAGACCTTTGTATTGAAGGTAAGGTGAAACCATGTGTATCTAGCATTTGAAGCTGGGAGTATTAGCTGTAACTGCAGCTCTAGTTATTTGGGACGTTGGTGAAATTGTCCATTTAGAGACAGATAAGCAGAATTCAATTAGTTCTCAATCATTAATTTTTAAATTTCTTTCTTGGGCATCTATTTTGTTCTAAGTACTATATAGGAATACATAGATAGGTAAGACATGGTTCATTGAAAGTTGTCTGAACACAAGCAGTGGTTAAAGCTTTTGAAGTGCATGGGTTTACCTATAAAGGGAGGTAAACCCTATAGAGAAAGAAGGCAAGAGCACTGGGATGGGAGGATTCTTTTTTAATTTCTTCGAGATAGAGTCACTTTGTCACCTTTGGTAGAGTGCTACGGCGTGGTAGCTCACAGCAACCTCTGACTGTTGGGCTCAAGAGATTCTCTTGCCTGAGCCTCCTGAGTAGCTGGGACTACAGGCACCTGCCACAATGCCTGGCTATTTTTTGGTTGTGATTGTCATTGTTGTTTGGCAGGCCTGGTCTGGATTTGAACCCACCAGCTCTGGTGTATGTGGCTGGCATCTTAGTCGCTTGAGCTATAGGCACTGAGCCAGAGGGGAGGATTCTTGCAGAGGGAATGAGAACTGTACTAGTCAGGATTCAGTCAGGAGATAGCGACCACACCAGTTATTTGAATAGAAAAAAAAATTAAAAAGTTTATTAAGTAAAGGCTGGGCTCGGTGGCTCACCCCTGTAATCCCAGCACTCTGGGGGGCCAAGGTGGGTGGATTGCCTGAGTTCATGAATTTGAGACATCATAAGCTAGAGCAAGCCCCTGTCTCTAAAATAGCCAAGTGTTGTGGCAGGCGCCTGTAATCCCAGCTTCTTGGGAGGCTGAGGCAAGAGAATCGCTTCAGCCCAAGAATCTGAGGTTGCTGTAGCTGTGATGCCACGGCACTCTACCGGGGGCAACAAAGTGAGACTCTGTCTCAAAAAAAAAAAAAAAAAAAAAAAAAAAAAAAAATTATTTATAAAAATAAAAAAAAAAAAAACAAAAAAAAATTTATATTTGGGGGGAAAATAACAAAAAACAAACACAACCACTGGCGGGGGAAAAAAACCGCCAAGAGGGTC
>CAUYPK010143112.1:0-16401 GCA_963574355.1 Loris lydekkerianus
CACCCCACCCAGGGACCCAGCCACTTCAAACCCAGCGACCGATCCACCGCACTTCCAGTTACCTGTGTACAGCGCTACCAGGGACCCATGGACAGCCCTCCCAGGGACCCATGCACAGCCCTCCCAGGGACCCATGCACAGCCCTCACAGGGACCCATGTATAGCCCTCCCAGGGACCCATGCACAGCCCTCCCAGGGACCCATGCACAGCCCTCCCAGGGACCCATGTACAGCCCTCCCAGGGACCCATGCACAGCCCTCCCAGGGACCCATGCACAGCCCTCCCAGGGACCCATGTATCCCTGGGAGGGCTGTGCATCACCTGTTTGGGACCTGGGGGTAGTTTAGAGATATCCTTCAGGCTGTGCAATCCAGGGCAAGACCCACCCCAGCTGACTCAGTCAGGTCTTAGACCTCTGACCCAAGGTCCTTCACTCTGGTACCTGACCCCACCCAGAACAGCCTAAACAGAAGGATTGATGGCTCCTCCCTGAAACCAGCCAACTGGCAGACCCTGACTGGCTGATCTTCTGCCCACCAAACTGTCTTTAAAAGCCCTGTCTCCTCCATTCTTGAAGAGGCAAACTTGAGTTATTTGAGAAATTCTTCCTCACTCAGTGCTGTGCTGAACAAGCTCTTTTTCTGCCGTAAACCCTGCTGTCTCTGGATATCAGCTTTCTCTTGGGCAGCGGCCAGATGAAAACTAGTCTTCCTCCAACAATGCAGGAATCCAAGCAATAGCCCTGTACACAAGGGGCCCAACATGACCAGGACGCGACTGATAACTGACAGCTTCCCTAAATCTTGTCCCTCCATCCCTCTTAGAATCAACCCAAGAAAGTGGAAGGGAGGAAAAGAGTAACCTTCTTCCTCTACCCATCGTGGCTTCTCCGGCGGTGGCTCTGTGACTTCGCCTGGCAAAAGGCAGACTAAGGAACGAATAACAGACACCTACTGACAGGGGTCTCATGTGTACGTTAGCCTCTCACGGCCATGATGTGCTGTCTGAAGGCCCCTGGCATCCCTGGCAAGACCCGGCTTCGGTAGGTTAGAGTCTGTGAGCACACCTTTAGCTGGGACACATTCTCCTGAAAGGCAAGTCTCCTGCCCACCAAGAAACAGGCATGCTGAGCAGGTCCAATGCTGCACATTAGGCGAGATTCCGTCAAATGCCCTCCCTCCTCTGCGAGTCACCCTCCCCACCCCTCTCCCTACTCACCCTACCTCCTTGCTAGACTACATTTGTGTTTTATCCTTCATATGAGCATGTAATTGCTTATATATTGGTTTCATATTAATATTGAGTACATAGAATTTTTTTTTTTCCATTCTTGAGGGGCTCTTCTACAACTTGAACTTTACCTTGGAAGTGAGAACAATGTAATCTAAAAATTTATACCCTCATGTTAATTTGAAATTTAAAAAAAAAATCTAAGCAGGACATAATTGTAAGAGGGACTTTACCTAACAAATGCAATCAGTGTAACGTGGTTATCTGTACCCTTAATGAATCCTCAACAATAAAAAAATAATACAAATTAAAATAAAACCTGAAAGGAAGCCTTCCAGCTCAAGACCTTTGGTGCTTTCCTGAAAGTTCCCTGAAATAACAATAAGTTAGGAAAGCCTTAACCTCAAGCAATTGAAGGAACACGAGAGGGAAAATTGCCAATTTCAACAAATGTCCAGAAGACTCAGAAGGGATGCCCAAGTGTTGATAGTTGCAGCAGGCAGAGCAGCTGGAAGCAGCAGCTGGGAGCACAGGAGGGCGTCAGGGAGAAGACAGCTGCCCCTGTGCAAGGGAGAAGGTGGTGGTAAGGCAGACCTCCAAAATGGAGGGATTTGTTGAAAGCCTGCTCTGGGCAGATCTGCTGGCCTTAGCATCCGCTCCATATGCAAAACTCAAGAAGCTGATACTTACCACTGGGGGAAAAGAAACAAAAAGCAAGGACTGAATGTCTCCAACCAGGCACAGTGACTCACACCTGTAATCCTAGCACTTGGGAGGCCAAGGCGGGCAGATTGCTTGAGCTCGGGAGTTTGAGACCAGCCTAAATTAGTTGGGCATCATGGTGGGTGCCTGCAGTCCCAGCTACTTGGGAGGCTGAGGCAGGAGGATTGCCTTGTTACAAAAAGGGTCCGGTCGCCTGTCACTGTCAGCCAGTATGCAGAGATGGGGATAGGTCCACCAAACTTTGTCAAAAGGCCAGGGATTCTGGGGAACAGTGAGAATAGCCCCTCCAAGACTGTTCTGTTCCATTTCCAAAATCACAGTTATATACAGAAAAGTTCACAGTAAAAATCATGTTAACCTTTATCTTAAACAACAATAATCAGCATAACCCATGACCCATAATAAACAAGAATCAGCATTACCTGTGACCCAAAACAACACTCCAATTCAAAAGTTACTCTCCTAAATCAATTGCCCTAAACTAATCAAGATACATGCCTTTAGGTTAAAGGTGAATGTACAAAACAGCAAGAAGGGGAGACATGAGGAGAAGGTCACGTAGGACCTAACCAACCAGACCAGCTGTGTCATCTCAGCCCCAGCCTGACTGGCTCCATCTTATCCTCATTACATGTGCTTTCAGCCTAAACCCAGGAGTTGGAGGTTGCTGCTAGCTATGACACCAGGGGACTCTACCCAGGGCGACTGAGTGAGACCCTGTCTCAAAAAAAAAAAAAAAAAAAAAAGAGAAAAAAGAAAAAGGAAAAGTAAACAAGGACTTAATGTCTCTCTTATAAAGAAACTAAACATATTTGTTCTAAAGTATTCAACATAGCAGTGCCTGTGGTTCAGTGGGTAGGGCGCCAGACCATATACCAAAGGCAGCGGGTTCAAACCCGGCCCCGGCCAAACTGCAACAAAAAAATAGCTGTGCATTATGGTGGGTGCCTGTAGTCCCAGCTACTCGGGAGGCTGAGGCAAGAGAATCGCCTAAGCCCAGGAGTTTGAGGTTGCTGTGAGCTGTGACGCCACAGCACTCTACCTAGCGCGATAAAGTGAGAATGTCTCTATAAATAAATAAATAAATAAAATAGTCAATAGTCACTTCAGACAAATTGGTTTCTAAAATTTCTTTTTTCTTTTTTTTTTTTTAATTTATAGAGACAGAGTCTCACTTTATTGCCCTCGGTAGAGTGCCGTGGCATCACACAGCTCGCAGTAACCTCCAACTCCTGGGCTTAGGTGATTCTCTTGCCTAAGCCTCCCGAGTAGCTGGGACCACAGGTGCCAGCCACAATGCTCAGCTATTTTTTTTTGTTGTTGCAGTTTAGCTGGGGCCGGCTTTGAACCCGCCACCCTCTGTATATGGGGCCAGCACCCTACTCACTGAGAGACAGGCACTGCCCTCTAAAACTTCTTTAAGCATCCAAAATTTGCACAGGGAAAGGGCAACAGAAGCAGGATTGAATTTTATTTTTTTTAATTGTTTTTATTGTTAAATCATAGCTGTGTACATTAGTGTAATCAAGGGGTACAATGTGCTGCTTTCATATACAATCTGAAATATTCTCATCAAACTGTTCAATGTAGCCTTCATGGAATTTTCTTAGTTATTGTATGTAGACACTTGTATTCTGCATTTAGTAGGATTGAATTTTAAATAAATAGATCTATTGTTTTTTTAAAGAAAATAAACTTTGTATGCTTTGCTCTATTATCCTCAGCCTGGACTGAAGCTGTTTCTACTTCAATTTTAGTCATGTCCAAGCATGCCTAACACAATTTGGGGGCTTCGGTCCAAAAATCTATTTTCTTACAGCCTGAGGGTCTAGGAAAAACTAAGTGGAAAGGAAAAATGTTGGAGAAGCCCTGTGACCCATGACAAGGACTTCCAGATCAGAGGAGAGAAATCACTGTACATACGGTGAGCAATTGTTTGCAGCTTCGGCGTCCAGAATCACGCACGGTTTTCAAAGAAAGTAAAATTCTCGAGATCTATATGATTTGAAAGCTCCAAATGCTGAGGTGAGGAAGCACTGTCTATAAAGGAAGGGTATTAAAGAGGAAGGGGAGGATTCTCCCCACTTCACAGCCAGGGCTCCCCCCAGAGCTCTGGTGTGGCAGGAGCTGCAGTATCCAGGGGACACAGGATGGAGCACCCAGCGAAGGAGGCAGTAGAACACAGGAAGGGAAATGTACAGGGAAGCCCCCTCCCCAGGACAGCAAACACACTCCCAGGTCAGGAGTGGCCCTCGTCCTGAGCATTCTCTGGAAGTCCCCAGGATAACCTCAAGTGCTGCCAGTGGGAGCAAAGCCCAGAACACAGGTTATGAACAAACTAATAATAACAATCAATTAACCAATCACTCAATCAATATTAAAGATAAAGATCAAAATAATCCCCTTTCTGAGTCCAACCTGATAACTCACTTATCTCAAGCAGATTTACCTGTAATCAAATTCTCATTAGCCAGAGAACTTTAATAGTCCCTTAAGAGTTCTGTCTTTTCTTAAAAAAAAAAAAAAAAAATGTATTCCTCTGTTAAGAAAAAATGCAGAATCCAAATCAGTAAACTAGGTGACTTTGTTCCAAATAAAAGAAATGTACTTTTGCAAGATTAATATTTGCTGTTGGTCTGTGAGTGATAAGTGAGCGGTGTTTGCTTGTTGCCTTATTCCTCGTCTCTCTCATGTCCTCACAAAGTTGGCAATCCTCTAGAACAAAGATTGTTTGCTTGGCCAGGCTATAGGGAGGTTCCTGATCCTTCTCCTGAGCCCATATGTGCACTTCTTTCTAAAATCCAGTTTTAGCAAAAGAACCCTGCTAAGTCAGTTTAACCAGAACCCCAGATTCTTTATATCAGATCAGGTTCTTCAGCCTCCCTCATCCCCCAGTGATGTCTGCTCACATGGCCTGTCTCAACGGGAACCCTGTTAAGTCAGTTTAGTCAGAGTCTCCTTTATCACGGATGTTTCCTTGCAGTAGTTTTCCATCCATACACCACACATCCCCTTTCCCCCGTCCCTTGGCTCTAAATTCTCACTTGTCCGTGCTGTATTTGGAGTTGAGCCCAATGTCTCCGTTCTGCTCTGAGCCCCTCTTGCAATGGTCCCTACACCTATCACACTGGTCCTGAAAAAAGTCTTCCTATGTCAACTAAAGAAGCATGAGGTTCATAAATTTGGAAAGAAGAGCTTTATATCTTATAAAGTGTTGCAGCCTGCATGCTGGCCATCGTGTAGGCTGGAAAGCTTAGTCTTCAGCAGAACCAGAAGCAGGTACTTCAAAGGACAGAAGGGTGACACAGGAATGAATGTATGCTGAACCCAGCTGCTAAGTACATATATTCAACAGGTTATAGGAGCAGATACAGATATTCATGATGGGGGAAGCATGTACATGCATAGTCAGCAAACATGTATGTTACACGTGTGTTGGAGATTTAACATTTAAACATATTAAAATTAGAATCAACATATCAAAGGGTGAAATGGAGGAAATAAAGGCATCTTGCGTGCTGCCTCTATAAACTGAAAAGAACCAGTGCATTCCCTTATCTGGAAGAAACACTGGTCAGTTGTGTGGAAACCACAAATAGGGAGGGGAGTCCAGCAGCAATCAGTGGTGGAGCAAGCCTTTTGAAAGGGCGAGTTTCTGTTTTTTGTTTTTTGACAGGGTCTCACTCTGTTTCTTGAACTAGAGTACAGTGATGTCATCACAGCTCACAGCAACCTCAAACCCCTGCTTTCAAGTGATCCTCTGCCCCGGTACCATGCCTGGACAATTTTTCTGGTTTTTATAGAGAGGATCTCACTATATTTCCCAGGCTGGTCTCAAACTCCTGGCCTCAAGCTATTCTCCTGCCTCAGCTTCCCAAAGTTCTAGGATTGAGTCACTGCTCTAGGCATCTGTTTAACTCTTGGAAAAGAAAATTTAATGGGATTACCAAGGAGGGGATATAATAAGGCGGGTCTGATCTCACATTCTGGTACAGCACAAAACTCACTTTTTAAGTTTTCCCTGGGCTCCTATTAGCCAAAAGAAGGGTCTATTTATTCAGTTGAGAGCCACACTGCAAAAGTTTCAGTTCCTTTCTGGCACTATAGAGATTAAAAATAAAGCATTGCTGAGAGGAGTGAATGAGCTTATACAAGTGCAGCATTTAAAACAACAAAGCAATGCCAAAAGCACAATGAACCCAAATAAATGTTATCAAAACTATTAGCATCACAGAAAATCAGATCTGATAAATTCTTTGGGGGAGGAGGGTAATTTAGCCCCTTTATCAACTAAGCTGATGAATCTAAATTTCAAAAAACTTTTCAAGCCAGAGCCTGAACTTCAAATCAAGTTTCCTTTCGTTCTTAACTAAGAATCTCCCACACAGAGTCTATGAGTTAAAACCTGTCTTAAAAGAATTCCTGCTCACCTGGTTTAAAATGTTATTCAGGCCAGGTGCAGTGACTCAAGCCTGTAATCCCAGCACTTGGGAGACTGAGACAGGTGGATTGTTTGAACTCACAGTTTCAAGACCAACCTGAGCCAGAGTGAGACCCCCATCTCTAAAAAAATAGCCGGATGTTGTGGCCGGCACCTATAGTCCCAGCTACTTGGGAGGCAGAAGCAAGAGAATCACTTGAGGCTAAGAGTTTGAGATTGCTGTGAGCTAAGATGTCATGGCACTCTACCAAGGGTGATCAAGTGAGACTCTGTCTCAAAAAAAAAAAAGTTATTCTCATAGGAAATAGGACACAAATGAATCTCCTCACCAGATCTACAGTATGGTGGGGAGCAGTTTTAAAAACCAGAATGTCAGGGTACCTGTTGGTCTCTGAGTGTTACAAACCTCCACAAGACTGGGCTCACACAAGCAGTCCGATCTGAGTCACCCTAACTACCTGTCCAAAGGAATTCCTGCTAACCTAAGAGCCTGAGAAAAATCTATTCTTATAAATAAGGCTGTTCCCTGTGGGCCCTGCTTAACACAGTGAAGTACTTACCAGCACTTACTTGCTTTAACCAGAAGCTAATCCAACACTTGTAACGTATTGCAAAATAACTGATTTAAATACTTGAGTTTTGAATTTAGTCTTGTTTGAAAATTAGAGCCAATCTCGAGTTTTCCCAGAATAAATACTGTTATGATTTAGCTACATTGTGATATGCTTTTCTCCAGCAGGAGATAAAGGAAAAGTTCCAGCTGACAGACAGAGGACTGAACCTGATTTGATAAGTGTCTGTTACACCTGCTGCTGCCCCAGCAGGGCTATCACTGCGAGTCAACACGTAAGGTTTTAAAATTTTAGTATGGTTTATTTTCTTGCCATGGGACACCTTACTTTTCCTCTCATGAAAATCAATAGAGTTCAGAGGAGTCGAAGTCTGAATTCTGAAATTTTTAAGGGAAGTGTTATCATCCCTGAGGAAATGGAGTGCTTTTCCTCCTTTGAGGAAGGAGAAATAAATCTTATACTTCTTAATGATTCTGAGGAAGTAGAAAGCAGCTTCAGAGGAACTCCTCCCCCAAAGATAAGAACAAACTTTACACTGAGCTAAAATAACCTTGAAAAAAAAAAAAAAAAAAGACTGTAATTAATAACAATACCCTGGTTTCTAACATCTGCAGCCATAACTATGTAGCTGATATTCAACTGAAGAAAGAAGGTATAAAAGAGTTTGGAAAAAAACTGTTCCCCGGTACTCAGCATTTTACACCCAGAGGCACCTGTGTTCTCCCCCAAAGTAAAGGCTCCTTCCTCTATGTTATTGGTATAAGTTTCTGTTTTAGTTCACTATTTTCCTGCAACATTTTCAGTTCCCTGACCAGGAAGATGAGGAGGCAGAGTGGAACCAAGAGTCTCTGGGGGCTTCCCCACACCTGTTGTAGCACCCCGTGGGGGTACTCCCCAGCACCCTGACTGACACCATTCTCTAAGAGCATTCCCGTGCAGATTACACAGAGCGTGACCCTCAGCAGTGTGGCACGGAGGTCCCACAGTGTCCTCTGCAGTGGCAGCTCACCACAAAGGAGCAAACACACAGGGGAAGATCGCATCCAGACTTAGGTAAGGAGAACAGGATTAAAAGGGGGTATAATACTAATAAAGCCCACTTCTAAGAGTGGGAGAGGAGCTTGACCACCTCTTGAGGTGGAAGCCTCAGTAAAAAGGGACAGGAAAAGGAATTGATCTCCATGAGGCAGGGGGCTCAGTCAGAGACACAAATTACCTGCACAAGGCAGGGGGCCTCCGTGAGACGGGCAAAAAGGAACAGGAGAAAGGATTGACCTCCACATGGCAGAGGGCCTCAGTAAGAATGGAAGGTGTTGGGAGGAATTGTTTAGTCTCTGCAAATAAATGGTGTGTGAAAGAGTGAGTCACCATATAGCTTCATGACTGGTCACTGTTACGGAGCTCAACTGGGCCCTGACCTGCGGTTCCGTAGAGATATCACAAGGCCTAATGGTGACTTGCTGCACAGCGGCAACCAGGCTCAAGGCTTACTCCGGTGGGGTGCACCTTAGCTAAGATGCGCCTTAAAGCCTTATGAGAGGCACAGCCAGGCGAGCACCTGAGAGATCTTCAAACTCCCCCCCTTGTTTTTTCTGAGCTGCAGGGATGGGTTCTGCGTCATCTAAGGAGACGACCCCCACCCACACCCCACCCAGAGTTAATAGTTCAGGATTGTAAGAAGGGATTTGTAGGGGAATATGGAGTTACTATGACCCCTAAAAGATCGAGAAAGCTTTGTGAGCTAGAACGGCCATCCTTTGGAGTAGGCTGGCCACCAGAAGGGAGTTTAGATGTAAGTTCAGTAAAGAGGGTATGGAGAAAAGTGACCGGTAAGCCTGGACACCCTGGTCAGTCCCATACATAGACATTTGGCTGACACTAGTGTTAGAGTCACTTCCGCGGCTGAGAGGACAGGAGGCGAAAGAGCAGAAGAGCAAAAGGTTAAAAGACCTGGTGATAAATTAAAAGGCCACATGCTAGGAGATCCTAATCCAGAGGACCCACCGGAAATACAAACGAGGCCACGATAACATGGACTGACAAGAGAACTGCTGACCTCCAGGCGCCTGCACTGTATACTGTTAACCGTAACTGTGTCCCAGAAAAAGTAGAGATTATTCATGAGGTCATAAGAAAAGTTAGAGTCAGCGTTAACTGCTAAGTGGCCAAAGTATGGGCAACTGGTCATAAACCAGGAACCTGTATATGTGGAACTAAAGTTCGACAGGGGCACAGCCTGTCAAAGGCAGTATCCAATGCCAAGGGTGGCACTGGAAGGAATTCAGTCCCCTTTAAACAGGCTAAGTTCTTATGGAATATCCGCCCCCGCCAATCACAATGGAACACCCCTCTTTTGCTAGTAACAAAGCTGGGGACCTCAGAGTATCACCCTGTACAGGACTTAGGACTAGTTAATCAAGCCACTGTAACTTTGCGACTGATAATGCCAAACCCGTATACTCTTCTTAGCTTGGTATCAGCAGAGGTTGCTTGGTTTATTGTTTAGATTTGAAATATGCCTTCTTTACTATCCGAGTGGCTCTGGTAAGTCAGAAGCTGTTTGCTTTCCAGTAGGAAGATTCTCAAAATGGAGTTGTTCAACAACATGCCTGGACCCTGTTGCTGCAAGGGTTCAAAACTCCCCTACAATCTTTAGAGAAGCACTGGCCAGAGACCTGTCAACCTTTCCTGCACAACAGTCACAGTTTACCTTACTGCAATACATGATTTACTATTAGGCCATGAAACCAGGAGAGGATGTGCTCCAGGAACTGATATGTTGTTAAAACATTCAGAGAACTGTGGACATAAAATTTCCAGAGGGATGGTAAAGTTATGATAACAACAGGTACAATATCTGGGATTCACCATAGCAAAAGGCCAGAGGAGCTCAGGTCTAGAAGGAAAATGGGTGATTTTTAACCTGACTATTCCCAAGGCCAGGTGGCGGTGTGAGAATTTGTCGGGGCAGCCAGCTTCTGTTGGCTCTGGATCCTGAATTTAACTATGCTTGCTAACCCCTTATATGAAGCCACAAAGGGGAGTTGATAAAGAGCCCTAGTGTGGGAGAGCCTCCAGGAAAAAGCATTCTGAGCAGTTAAAGAAAGACTAATGACAGCTCCACACTTGGCCTCCCCAACTTATCTAAACCTTTCACTTTGTGTATAACAGAAAGAGAAAAGAGGCGGTGGGAGTTTTGTTTTTTTTTTATATATATATATTTTTATTAATATTAAATCATAGCAGTGTACATTAATGCGATCATGGGGCACCATACATTGGTTTTATAAACAGTTTGACACATTTTCATCACACTGGTTAAAAGGATGGAGCGGTGGGAGTTTTAACACAGATCCTGGGGTCATGGGCTTACCCTGTTGGATACTTATCTAAACAATTAGATGAAGTAGCTGGAGGCTGACAGCCCTGTCTAAGAGCCTTAGCAGCAACAGCTCTACTTGTATAAGAAGCTGATAAACTAACTTTAGGACAAAAGCTGATTGGACTTTATTTGTGCATAAAGGCTATAAAAGCAGTTTTATAGATGCCTTTGTTCATTGAAAGGCAGGATTTGTTGTAGTTGTGGACAGTGAAGTAATAAAAGCTCAAGGACTCTCACCTGGAATGTCTGCCCAAAAGGCAGAAATTATAGCACTCACCAAGGCTCTGAAATTAAGTAAAGATAACTCAGTCAACATTTATACTGATTCAAAGTATGCCTTTTTAACCCTGCCTGTGCATGGTGCACTGCATAGAGAAAAAAGACTATTAAACCATCTTGAAAACAAATTAAATATCACCAAGAGATATTAAACTTATTGGAGGCTGTGTAGAAACCTCACAAGGTGGCAGTGATGCATTGCAGAGGGCACCAAAAGGGCCAAGGACATGTTATTTTAGGGAATACTAAAGCTGATGAGAAGCACTCCGGGTCACGGCAAGCCAGTGTGTATTGCAGCCCCACTACCTTGCATCCCAAATGTAACACCTGTATATGGTAAAAAAGAACTGAAGTAGTTAGCACAGAGCAGGCCTTTGCCATAGATGATGGCTGGATGCATTTACCAGATGGAAGAATAGTTGTTTCAGAATTATTGGGAACTACTATAGTGCAGCCTGTGCCTGAGCCCACCCATCCAGGACACTCTACTCTGGAACAACTACTAGGAAAGTATTTCTATATAAAAATCTAGCAAGTCTGGCAAAAACAATAAGTCAAAGATGGAGCCAATCTCATGCCAAACAAGGCCCCAGTTTGCCGCCAGGTATTCAAAGTGTAAGAACTACTTGAAAACATTCAAGTGGGCTTTACTGAAATGCCTCCAAACAAAAGAAATAAGTATCTGTGGGTATTTGTAAGCACTGACTCAGGAAGCTTTTCCTACTCAAAGTGAAAAAGCCAAAGATGTCACATGTTTTCTAGTTAGAGAAATCATCCCTAGGTATGACCTGCCTATTTACATAGGCTCTGACAATAGACCTGCTTTCGTGGCTCCATCTGAAGTAGAAGGTAAAATACAACCCCCTGAGTATTCCACAATTTCTCTGCCATTGGGAGATCAAGTTTAATTGCCCTACCCCACTGTTTGAACAGAATCTTAAGATTAAGTTAAATATCTAACTTCTTTAACATTGCAGGCTTTTAGAGAAGCTTAACAGACTTGTATACCACCTTCTTTTTCCTTTTTTCTAAGTTTAGAATTAAAAATAAAAGGAACCAGTAAATAAGAGGAAGAGAAATATGTAGAAAGACATGGATATGAAGATGTACTTTTGGTAAAGAAGGATAAAAGAAAAGAGAATAATTTTGTATAGGAAAGAATCTTGTATGAAAACTTTTTGCTTGAAGTAACTGGTGGTTTTAAGAAAGAAGATTTAAGACAAAAATGAGGAATTTTAAAATGCTGAAAGATTGTGCGTAAGTCATGAAGGTTTGTGAAGAAGAATTTAGAAAGAATTTTGTATGCGGTTAAGTTGATTATAATGAAAAGGAAATCTCTAGTTAAAACAACAAAGTTGTTGGGTGGCACCTGTGGCTCAGTGTGTCGGGCACCAGCCCCATAGATCAAGGGTGGTGGGTTCAAACCCAGCCCCGGCCAAACTGCAACAAAAAAAATAGCCGAGTATTGAGGTGGGCACCTGTAGTCTCAGCTACTCAGGAGGCTGAGGCAAGAGAATCGCCTAAGCCCAGGAGTTGGAGGTTGCTGTGAGCTGTGACGCCACACACTCTACTGAGGGCGATAAAGTGCCCAGGAGTTGGAGGTTGCTGTGAGCAGTGATGCCACTGCACTCTACCAAGGGCGATAAAGTGAGACTCTGTCTCTAAAAAAAGGAAAAAAAAATGTCTCAGCAGACAGAGGAAAGGAAGGGAGCCCCTGAAGGACTCTGCATCAAATACACATTTAACATCTTTTCAGTTTATAAGACTTATTTTTAAAGCCTCTTAGATTTCTGTTCTTGTACACATGTTTAAAGTATTGAAAAAAATACATCAGAAGTCAATACTCAAAGGGTCAATTTACTATTATAAAGTTAATACAAAGTTTATTAAGCTGTTTTTCTATCCTTTTGCCTGCTAAAAACTGTGGTTGCTATTTTACAAATGGCCTTGAAATAAGGGACCAGCACTCAGCAGAAGACCCAAGGTCTGTCGCTCATTTGGAAGTAAAGAAAAGAAAAGAGTCCTCTTCACTTTTTGAAACAGCAGCCACTTTTCTTTCTGAATTAGCATTGCTCTGGCTGGCTGTTACAGTGACTGGACATATTCTTAACAAATGACTTTATTCAACAAACTTCTACCATGTTGGAAATTGACTGGAAACCGAATGCCGCCTGCAGGCCACAAAGTTCAGGGAAATTGAAAACATCAGTGGATCCAAACTTTACCATTAGCATTGTTTAAAATCAGATGTACTCCTGTTAAAAGAACAGGGTACTCATATAAAATACTATATCACAGGCCCCGTCCCATTTTAAGAAATTTACCAGGGACCCTGCGAGAACCGAGAGAAACAAAATTTACTAACCAATGAATGTCACAGGGAAAAATCATGAAAAAGATTTCAGAATGGGTGAATGATAGATGTCCTGTTAGTTTGTCTCCCCCAGTCCATCCCTATTCTCAGGTAACTGGGTGTGGATTAGAGGTTGGAACCTGAGCCTGTTGACCGCATGATAAGAAGGCTCCTTCTTGGTGATCTTGTCCACACCAATAGCAGTGAAGGTGAATGGCATCGCTGCCCGGATACATCACTCGCATGTGAAGCCAGCCAGCAATGGGGAGTGGACAGTCCAACGACACCCAGAAGCATCCCCACTGCTTTCCCCTGAGAAAACAGACTAAGCCCTGCCCCAGTCACATACCAGGAGCTGACTTGTCTACGCACGGCAGAAGCTTGAGGATGAGCAGCAGTGGCCTGGGACTGATACTTCACTTTCGACTTTTTCACCTTTCCTCTTTAATCTTAGGTGAAAGACATGGTGAAAGTTGTGAAAAATGCATTCAAGAGATAACCCAAATCAGACAAACTGTCAAAACTGTGTTATTGGTTTACTCTTACTATGAATGTACAGTAAAACCTGAAGGAACTTGCGTACATAATAACATCCAATATCAGGTGTGTGTGCCCCCAGAGCACACTGAATTTGCTTTGTGGTATACTGATATCCCCAGAAAGACAATACTAACTTTTGATGCATGCCAGTTTTCAATAATGTAATGTTTAAAAGAACATGTATGAATCCATCTTGAGAAGGACAATATACAGAAAGAGATAAGTACATATGCCACAGATTAGGCACCTGTGCAGGATGTGTGTGCTGGCCGTGTATAATTTGGGCCACATGGATTAATCCCAATGACAGTGTCCAGTGCATTTAATAAAAGAGAAAACTCCTTCACCTTGTACCCCCGGAAACTGTTACTCATTGAATAGTAAGCCTCTTTCTCCTAGTTGTAACTGAGGAAATTGTAATCCATTGATACTAAATATAACCAACCCTTCTGACCCTCAATGGGCAAAAGGTGAAAGTCTTGTGTTAGGAACAAATGTACGTGGAAGAGACCCTATCATAGGTACAGCGACTGAAAGTAAAATAACCAAAAGAAACTCAAAGCCTATATGCCAGATTTCTACAATGAATTACAACAAACTGCTCCAGACTTTCCTCCTAAAACTAAAAACTTATTCCTCCACCTTGCAGGAAACATTGCTTAATCCTTAAATATAACATCTTGCTTTGTCTGTGGTGGGACAGTGATGAGCAAATGCCCTTGGGAAGCCAGAGAAGTCGTTCCCTCAAATCCAACCCCTAATGTCACTCACTGTAAGCCTGCAGTGGGAGTTAGCTTCTGGACACTAAAAACGTCCATCATAGGTCAATAATGTTTAGCCAGAGAAGGAAACAATTTCACCATCCCAGTAGGGAAGCTGTCATGTCTAGCCCTAAAAATGTATAATGAAAACACCAACAGATGGAGAAAGGACATGACTGAACTAAGCTCCCTGAGTAGATTTCCAAAGCTCAAAGCTGCTTGGGACCATCCGGGGATCGGCATTAACTGGGCAGCTCCACCAGGTCTCTGCTGGATCTGCAGACACTCGGCCTACAGTAAGCTTTCTCATAGATGGTACGAGAGTTGTGTAATAGGTAGGACCACATCTTTCTTCTTCCTACTGCCCCTAGAAACTAGAGAACTATTAGGTTTTCCAGTTTATGCTTCTAGACTGAAAAGACAAAAACATGATGTGGTAATAGGAGATTGGAGTGACAATGAATGGCCTCCCCAGCGAATAATTCAATATTATGTTTCAGCTACCTGAAGAATCCCGATATATGTGTTAAATTGAATTATCCAATTATAGACCATTTTAGAAATAATAACAAATGAAACCAGCAAAGTCTTAATCCTACTAGCCCACGAAGAACCCAAATGAGAAATGTTATTTATCGAAACCAATTGGCCCTAGATGACCTTCCAGCAGCTGGAGGAGGAATGTGTGGAAAATTCAACTTAACTGTTGCTTACAGATTAATGAGGAAGGACAAGTAATTGAAGTTATAACTAAAAGAATAACTAAAATAGCTCATGTACCTACACAAGTGTGAAATGAATTTAACCCAGATTCTTTATTTGGTAGATGTTTTCTAAACTAGGAGGATTTAAAACTACAAGTATAAGTTTTCTTTTTATAATTAGAGTATGTTTGCTTTTGCCTTGCTGATGACCTATCTTTGTTCAACTTCTCAGAGGCATAGTCTCTGCAATTGTGATAAAAGAGAACGCAGGTAAAGGGTTCATGACTCAATGATATTATCAAGTAGCCATGGACCAGTAATGAATGAGATGAGACCCCATCCTGATCAGTTGGATCACAAAGGGGAAAATGAGGAAGGAGAAATAAATCTTATACGTCTTAATGATCCCGGGAAAGCAGCAGGCAGCTGCAGAAGAACTCCTCCAAAGATAAGAACAAACTAATTTATACTGAACTAAAATACCCTCGGGAAAAAAGAAGACTCTATAACTGATAACAATACCTTGGTTTCTAACCTCTGTAGCCATAACTATGTAGCTGATATTGAACTGAAGAAAAAAAAAAGGAATAAAAGAGTTTGGAAAAAAACTGTTCCCTGAAACTCGGCATTGTATGCCTTGAGGCACCTGAGTTCTCACCAGTAATTAAAGGTTTCTCAACCTGTGGGTTGTGACCCCTTTTTAACAATGAAAATACACTGGGCCATTAGGAAGGTTGAGAACCACTGCTCCATATTGTTGGTGTAAGAGCCTGTTGGGTTTTTTTATTATTATTAATATTAAATCATAGCTGTGTACATGTCAGTTTTAATTCACCCTTTTCCTGCAACATCTTGACAGTGGTAGAATACTGCCTTGAGGATCGTTAGGAGGGTTTTAATTAATGTTTGCAAAGTGCCTGACAAAGTAGGTGCTCGATATCTTTTTTTTTTAATTATTATAAATCACAGCTGTGTACATTAATGTGATCATGGGGCACCATACACTTGGTTCATAGATCATTTGACACATTTTCATCACACTGGTTAACATAATCTTCCTGGCATTTTCCCGGTTATTTTGCTAAGACATTTACATTCCACATTTGCCAAGTTTTACATATACCCTTGTAAGATGTACCACAGATGTAATCCCATCCATCACCTTCTCTCTACCCACCTCCCCCCTCCCTCCCCACCCTTTCCCTTTTCCCCCTATTCTTAGGTTGTAACTGGGTAATAGCTTTCATGTGAAGGTCCTAAATTAGTTTCATAGTAGGGGTGAGTACATTAGGTACTTTTTCTTCCATTCTTGAGGGACTTTACTAAGAAGAATATGTTCCAGCTCCATCCATGTAAACATGAAAGAGGTAAAGTCTCCATCTTTCTTTAAGACTGTGTAGTATTCCATGGTGTAC
>CAUYPK010143117.1:0-45282 GCA_963574355.1 Loris lydekkerianus
TAAGAAAATGCCAGGAAGGCTATGTTAACCAGTGTGATGAAAATATGTCAAATGGTCTATAAAACCAGTGTATGGTGCCCCATGATCGCATTAATGTACACAGCTATGATTTAATAAAATAAATAAATAAATAAATAAAAATAGCTGGGCGTTGTGGGGGGTGCCTGTAGTCTCAGCTACTCGGGAGGCTGAGGCAAGAGAATGGCTTGAGCCCAGGAGTTTGAGGTTGCTGTGAGCTATGATGCCACAGCACTCTACTGAGAGTGAAAAAATGGGACTCTGTCTAAAAAAAAAAAAAAAAAAAAAAAAAATTAAGAAAGGAAAAACCCCACAAAAATCTCTAAAATAAAAAATTTTGGGGTGTGTGTGGGTGTGTGGGAGATTGGGGGAAGGAGAGAAGAAATGAAGAGGATGTGAAAGAACTCTCTGGGGTAATGGAAATACTACTTATTAAATGGTTGGTGGCTACCCAAGGGATATGACATACATGTGTCAAAATTCATTAAAATTATACTGCAATAAAAAATAATTTAAGAATCTAGCTATGTTTAATCTATTCATTATACCATTGCAGGCATTGAAGACAAAATGTCTTAAATATAAAGCTAATATAGACCCCTCTCTTCCTCACATTTAGATGCGCTTCTAGGCTGATTATAGCTAACAATCTGAATATACTAAACTAGTAATGATTAGCATTTTGAATAATTCTTACAATTGCTACAATCAGTAGAAATCTATATTTCTCTTTCTCCTATATGTCATATCCTCATTCACAAATAGCAAAGAGCTTGCCACGTCTTTAAGGGTGTAGTTTCTGCTATCTAAGTCATTTAGTTGATTTTGGTGGGGGGGGCAAGCTAAGAGCTCGCGCTGATCACCATGAGCAGGACAAGCTACAGAAAAGCTTTCAGAAGCTGGCTTTAGGTTGGAAGTGGTGGCATGTGCCCACAGACTCAGCTACTAAGGAGGTTGAAAAGGAGGACTGCTCGAGCCTAGGAGCTGAAGGTTGCAGTAAGCACTTTAGCTAGGTTGACAGTGAGAACTCTTACCTCAAAAAAGCTGGCTTTAATTTAAATTCTGAGTATTGAGAACTTAAATAAAGGCTCTTAAGGCAAACAGGAATGTGACATTTAAAGAACTGAGAAAAAGAACATGTATTTCAAGGTTTGTGCGTGATGGAGAGTGGGGACAACATGTAAAAAATGAGGAAAGGGAGGACAAACAAGGGACAGACTATGCAGGCCTGGGACGTTCTGCTGTCAAAGCAATGGGAAGAAAGGAGAGGATTGTAGTAGAGCAGTGGCTCTGTCCCCTGGGGCCACAGCTCTTCCAGGGCTTAAGAAGTCAGGCTTGTCTATGGCTATACCACCCTGAAAGCTTCTGATCTTTGTACAGGGGTCCTCAAACTACAGCCTGTGGGCCACATGTGGTAGTGTGATTGTATTTGTTCCTGTTTTGTTTTTTTTTTTTACTTCAAAATAAGATATGTGCAGTGTGCATAGGAATTTGTTCATAGTTTTTTTTTTTTTTTTTTTAAACTATAGTCCGGCCCTCCAAAGGTCTGAGGGACAGTGAATTGGCCCCCTGTTTAAAAAGTTTGAGGATGCCTGTTGTAGGACCTTGGAAGCTAAGCAGGGTTGGGCCTGGTTAGTTCTTAGATGGGAGAAAAATCAGGCTGATGTACCCCTGACGGTCACCCATTCACAAACACTGAAGGAGGGCCCACCCTGTGACCTGTTCTCTATACCCATACAGACATGACTTGAGACCTTCAGAAGCCACAGCAATGAATCTGCTTGATGGGGCAGGGGAGCCTGGCCTAGGAGAGTCACCTAGGATGGATGGACCTTGGCTTGAAAGCTAAAATTTTTCACTAAGGTGAAAATGTTTTACTTCACACCCAGCAGAAGAACTTAAAAATACATAATGTGTTCTTTAGATAAAGGGAGTCCTTACCGGGACAGCAGTGGATAACACCTTATGCTGAACAAATACTTCGGGATCCTGGTTTTGCTGCATAGACTGAAATATTTAAAAAGAAAAGATGAACAGATGTAGCAAGTTTCAAGTAAGATTTCCTAGCTACTGGAACACTATCTAGGTTGGCAATGGGGACTGGTGCAGACATTAACTAATTCCTAGATTCCTGAGGGAAGAGGCTGGCAGAACTTGTGACAATGCAACCAAGGATGAGCTGCACGAGAGCTCCTAGACTGCCTCTTCTCTTTAGCTCCCTTCAGGAAAGGGGTGCCTGTAAAGCCCTTACAAGTCTATCCAGGGACAGCCTGGGTAGACTTTTTTCTGCTGCTGAGTCTGGAGAGATGACAGTTCCAAGAAGCATGATACTTCTGAATAAGGTGACTTAGACTTGGACAGGTGGCTGGGTACAGTGGCTCATGTTTGTAATCTTAGCACTGGGAGCCCAAGGTGGGTGGTCGACTGAGCTCAGGAGTTCAAGACCAGCCTGAGCAAGAGTAAGACCTCCATTGCTACTAAAAATAGAAAAAACTAGCCAGGTATTATGCTGGGCACCTGTAATCGCAGCTACTAGGGAGGCTGAGGCAAGAGGATCTCTTGAGCCCAAAAGTTTGAGGTTGCTGTGAGCTAGGATGATGCCACGGCACTCTAGCCAGGGTGACTGAGCGAGACTGTCTCAAAAACAAAACAAAACAAAAAACTCCAAAACAAAAATAAAACTTGGACAGGTGGCACTAAATAGCCTTTATACAGAAGTATACTTGGCTTGAAAGCTAAAATTTTTCACTAAGGGCTGCCCTTATGTGTTTGTTTTTAGAGACAGTCTCACCTTGTCACCCTTGGTAGAGTACAGTTGTGTCATGGCTCACAGCAACCTCCAGCTCTCGGGTTTAGGCGATTCTCTTGTCTCAGCCTTCCAAGTAGCTGGGACTATAGGCGCCCGCCACAACCCCCCGCTATTTTTTTGTTGCAGTTTTGGCTGGGGCTGGGTTCAAACCTGCTACCCTTGGTATATGGGGCTGGTGCCCTACTCACTGAGCCACAGGCACAGCCCGGGCTGCCCTTATTCATTGGAGACAAAGAACTTGTAGAGCAAATGCATTTGATTTTTTTTTTTTTTTTTTGCAGTTTTTGGCCGGGGCTGGGTTTGAACCCACCACCTCCCGCTGATGGGGCCAGCGCCCTACACCTTTGAGTCACAGGCGCCGCCAGCATTAGAAATCAAAAAAGTCTCAGCTCTTAAAATCGGCCACTGCCAGGTAAATGAAAAATTTTAATGTATGTAAGCATCCCCCGCTAGTAGGTAGGGGTTCTGTCCCAGAGGCCAGAATCTGGAGAGGGCAGTGTTCAAGATTCCTTTTTAGATTTCCAGAGCAACTAGAACAGTGGCAGCAAGCCCATTTCAAGGGTAGGATGCCTATATGTTGAAGAAAAGATCCTCTTTCCATTTTATACTTCAGAGAACTTTAGCAGAAGTGGTCAAAGAATGACAATGTCACGAATGTGAGTAGTCAAGATACAATAGTTTCCTTCATTATTATTTTTGAGACAGAGTCTCATTTTGTTGCCCCTTGTAGAGTGCTGTAGTGTCATAGCTCACAACCACCTCAAACTTTTGGGCTCAAGTGATTTTCTTTTCTTTTCTTTTCTTTTTTTTTTTTTTTTTTTGAAGTTTTTGGCCGGAGCTGGGTTTGAACCCGCCACCTCTGGCATATGGGGCCTGCGCCCTACTCCATTGAGTCACAGGAGCCACCCATGATTTTTTCTTTCTTTCATTTTTTTGTTTTTGAGACAGAGCCTCAAGCTGTTGCCCTGGGTAGAGTGTCTTGGCATCACAGCTCACAGTAACTCCAACTCCTAGGCTCAAGCGAGTCTGCTGCCTCTGCCTCCCAAGTAGCTGGGACTACAGGCACCTGCCACAAAGCCAGCTATTTTTTTTAGTTGCAGCTGTCATTGTTGTTCGGCGTGCCTGGGCTGGATACGAACCCACCAGTTCAGGTGTATGTGGCTGGTGCCTTAGCCGCTTGAACCACAGGTACTGAGCCTCAAGTGATTTTCTTGTCTCAGCCTCCCAAGTAGCTGGGACTACAGGCACCCGCCATAATGCCTGTCTACTTTTTAGAGATAGCGCCTTGCACTTGCTCAGGTTGTCCTGTGAGCTCAGGCAATCCACTGGCCTCGGCCTCACAGTGTGCTAGGGTTACAGGTGTTAGCCACTGCACCTGGCTTAGTTTCCTTTATTTTGATATAAGATTTCAAAGGAACAGGGTAAAATATCCCCTAAGAAACAATGTATAATTATGGCGGGCTCTTCTATACAATATTATTTGGTGAAATGTTAAAAGATTGATGATGGTGATGAAGATGATTAAAGGGCAGAGACTAAAATCCCAATAGGCAACCAATACTAGTTTTAGAGCAGCAGCTCTACTCTTGCAGTTCTGTGATTCTACACCAGTCACTTGAACTCTGAAGTGATTTTCTTGTTTGCAAACTCAACAACCTTATGAATTACTGTGAGACAAACTCTTCTTTACCTTCTACACCCAATTCCACACTAAGTCCCACTGCTGAGACATCTGCACCTGTCCATACCACTAAATTCAGGCCCTCATTAGTTCAAGCCTGGATGATTGGTCCAATTCTTTTTTTTTTTTTTTGCAGTTTTTGGCCGGGGCAGGGTTTGAACCCACCACCTCTGGCATATGGAGCCAGTGCCCGACTCCATTAAGCCACAGGTGCTGCCCAACTGGTCTAATTCTTGTCTTTTCCAGTACATCACTCTTTCCTCAAAACCCCTCCAAGACTTCTAGGGCTCTGAGACAAAACTCAAACTCCTTAACACAATTTATGAAGTCTTTTTCATTTATTTATTTATTTATTTATTTATTTACTTACTTACTTATTTTTTGAGACAGAGTCCCACTCTGTTGCCCTGGGTAGAGTGCCATAGCATCACAGCTCACAGCAACTTCAAATTCTTGGGTTCAAGAATCCTCTTGCCTCAGCATCCCAAGTAGCTGGGACTATAGGTGCCCACCATCACAACTGGTTATTTTTAGACAGGGTCTCACTCTTGCTCAGGCTAATCGTGACTTCCTGAGCTCAGCTGATTCACTTCCTTTAGCCTCCCAGAGTGCTAGGATTACAGGTGTGAGCCACTGCGCTCACCCTATAAAGTCTTTTTCATCTCCTAATACTGGCTCCTCCAACTTTCTTTATATGGTAAATCCAGTCACATTACATTTCTTTTTTAAGTTCACCAATGCTCTTTCATATCCAGGCCACTGCACAAATCATTCTTGCCTCAAATACTTTTTCCAGCTCTAGGAAAGCTCTGGCTAACTTCTATTGAGTTGCTGGATCTTAGCTCAAACTTCAGTTTCATTTGGAAGCTTTATATGATTTCACACCTCCAAATCTGGGATGTTCTTATGGCAGGCACTCGGGAGAGTATTAGGGAGTTGGGAAAGAGACTAAGCTTGGAGTCATTTGGGTCTATGGTCCTGAGTCAAATGAGGACTACTGCAATTGTCAGACAAAAACAAAACCAACCAACCCTAAAATGCATATCCCAATAGGAAAATACAAATATTTCTCAGATTTTATCACTTGAAATGATTCTGGGAAATAGAATATACACCATCATTAACCAATTATTTAGCTGTTCACTCTAGGTATTCTTACCTCCCCTGGCTCCCAGCCCAACCAAGGCTCCCAGAGGATTGTAGTAGAGCAGTGGCTCTGCCCCCTGGGACATCACAGCTCCTCCAGGGCTTAAGAAGTCAGGCTTGTCTATGGCTGTACCCCCCTGAAAGTTTCTGATCTTGCAGAACCTTGGAAGCTAAGCAGGGTTGGGCCTGGTTAGTTCTTGGATGGGAGAAAAATCAGGCTGATGTACTCCTGACGGTCACCCATTCACAAACACTGAGGGAGTGCCCACCCCGTGACCTGCCCTCTACACCCACAGCCAGGGACCATACAGACATGACTCGAGATTTTCAGAAGCCACAGCAATGAATCTGCCTATAATCCTCTCCTTTCTTCTCATTGCTTTGACAACAGAATGTCCCAGGCCTGCATAGTCTGCACCTTGTTTGTCCTCCCTTGCCTCATTTTTTAACCCATTGTCCCCCCTCTCCTTCCCCCTTAGTAGTTTCATCACATTCCCATTTTACTACCTGAAGGGGAGCAAGCACCATGTTGCTCAGGGAGGCTGAGACTGTTGCTCTTGCTGCTGCTGTCTTAGAGGGAGGTTCTATGAAGCTCTCAGGTGTGGCCAGCTGACCAGCGGCTGAAGAAAAGCTGGGTACCATTGCACCTTTCCCAAGTGACTGTGTCTGTATTTGGTCATGTTGTGGGGTCAACCTGAGTTTCTGGAGAAGATCAACGCTTGGGAGGGATGTACCAGCTGTGTTCGTCATACTTAGTGGGGCCCTGAAGGGGCTCTGGTTGGCGATCAGACTAGTGTGGCTTAGATCAGGGACCGACTGGTTCAGGAGGGGAGACCTCTGTCTAGGTGTGGTCTTCACTGCCTGCATCATGGTGCTGTTTCGAGGTAAGCTGGGGGGAACCTGGGCAGTAGGAGTTTCAGCTGGCAGAGTGGGACTGAGCACAGGGCTCATAGGGATTGTGTAGCTTGGGGCGTGCTTCTCACTAGTTTGTGTGATGGAGGCTGGAGTGATTAGCACCGGGGTAGTGACTTCAGGTTGGACAGAGTGATGGGCAGCAGAAAGGACACCCAGGTTTTCTGATTGAGGGGTTCCTCCTGAGTGCTCAAAGGGAAATGGTAGGAATGAACTGGGCTCTTTCTGGGGAACATCTCCTGGCAGCCTTTCCACATCTTCTGAATCCAGACCCACAACTGCTGGCTGTTCCTTTGGCAAAGAGGTTCCAAATAATTCTTCCACAGTCAGGTGTTTGTGCCCAGATGGAGCAGACTGAAAAACAAAGCAAATTACCCAGTGAAAGAAATCTCTTCTATATCAGTACAACCAAACGTTTTTCCATTGACCAAAGCAGTTTGCAGAAGCAAGGAAAGATGGAATCTGAAAATAAAGACTACAAAGAATGAAGATGTGCTAGCGTTAAGGCCAAGGTTCATTTAGTCTCTCCAAATTTGTAGATGGAAATCTGTACTGGCAATACAAATTTTTACAGACTCCGGGTAATAGTGTTAGAATTCACCATTTTTTCTTGCCAATGGATATAAGGTGAAGGGGAATTAACCTTTACAAAGCCAAGTGTGCCTAACTGTCTTATGTCAGTAACACACAGGGGATTGATACTAGAGAGGATGGAGTGAGCAAATGCTAATCAAGTGACCTTACGTTTATTTTTACTGTTCTTGATAAAAGCTAGGCACCACACCTCAGGGTCCTAAATATCAAAATAATTGAACTATATAATAGGCCATTCCCCCTTCAAACCCCCTAATCATAGAATCCTTAAGGAAAAGCAAAGCATTTTGTCCCAAAAACTTTACACATTTTAGTAAATTGGCTTACTGACACCATTGTAACTATTCAAAGGAAAAATATTGATGCTTTCCTACACCATAAAGTAGCATTGCCACATTCAATAACCTTTATTTCCTGAGTACTCATAGGATGGTAGGTTCTGTCTAATCTGGGCCCAAGAGGCAAGGTGAGGAGTAACAGAAATTCTGACAGAGCTTAAATTCTAATGGGAGACACATATAAGTGTTCTGAAAACATAGGAAGCTTCAACTTGGTGTTTTATCCCTAAAATGTGTAAACTACACATAATAGTTGTTTATACTGAAATAATTAATTTACTAATACACATGATTTTTAGGGTCTCACCAAGTCTCTAAGTTTCTTGCATCTAAAGTAGAAGAACAGTGATAGAAATATGGTATGACTGCATTTCTACAGGAAAACAAACCCAGTTTTTTTCCAAGCAAATATTTGCTTCATGCACTTGATAAAAAACTGTTGAGTTTACCAGATGCCAAGCACTGTGCTGTGATTGTGAGGTGGGGACAAGTTGCAAAGGCAACCAGTGATAAGAGCTGCAGGGGCCCATGGGTACCTAGAAAGAGGATGTTAAGCTGAGAGGAGGGACGAGGTGAGTTGGCTGGAGAGCACAGCCACTCCGAGAGCTGCAAGCACTTCACCAGTGGTGGGTCAGAGGTTGGTAGGAGGAGGGTGATGAAGGGAGGAGAGCAGCACCGGCCAGCCTGTGGAGTGTCTCAGACACGTTAAGGGATCTGGACTTTATCCATAGGACAGTGGGGACATGTTCAGGGGACGAGCCATTAATCTTTATATTTTAGGATGTGCACTTTGGTGGCCACATAAAGGACTGATTAGATACCCTGGTATCTGAGTAGTGGGTGGTGGTACATTGCTTGGGCAGGCAAGCCCAGGAAAAGCCCTAGGTTAAAGGAGAGAGGGGGAAGCTGAGGGACATCTGGAACCCAGAGGTACCGATTTGGAAGTTATTAAAACGCAAAAATGGTACTACAACTCAAAGGAGTAAGGGCATTCCCTCAGGAGACTGCAAGCAATGAGGATGCAGGGAAACCTGCATGTGAGGGACAGAAAGTTAAGAGAATGCCATTTTGCATTTTTTCCACTGGTGTGAGGATGACATTATCTGTGAGGTAAGAGGCAACAGGGCAGGTCTGAGGAGAATGTAGTCAGCGCAAAATAACTCTTGTGGAGGAAGAGGCCAGAAGTCTCTTCCCATTATAGAAAATCACAGCCTATGCTGGCACCTGTGGCTCAAAGGAGTAGGGTGCCGGGCCCCATATACTGGAGGTGGAGGTTCAAACCCAGCCCCAGTCAAAAACTGCAAAAAAAAAAAAAAAATAATAAAATAAAAAAATCACAGCCTCATAACCAAGCCATTTTATTTTAGAAAATATTAAATAAAAATAATTCTATTAATATTAAAAAGCTAACATATTATGTCCCAGCAAGTAAATATGACAAAAGGTCTTTGTTTAAGAGAGAGAATTGTCAAATGGCAAATTTAGGCCCCCAATAAGCATGCCATAGTAAGACTCAGTAAGACCATCTTGTCATAACACTCACTAGCACTTTGGAGCAGTGGTTCTAAACCTTCCTAATGCCGTGACCCTTTACTACAGTTCCTGTGGGTTGCAACCCACAGGTTGAGAACTGCTGCTTTGAAGGATTTTCTAGATTCAAAAATTCACTTCAAATAGAAGGCAGCATTAACACCTAATTGTAAATTGTGGATGTAAACAATGACAACAACGATGACAAACTAAACATTTCACATGTTTCAATTTCCTCATATTTTTACCTTTTTTTTTTTTTTTTTTTTGAGACAGAGCCTCAAGCTGTTGCCCTGGGTAGATTGCCGTGGCATCACAGCTCACAGCAACCTCCAACTCCTGGGCTTAAGTGATTCTCCTGCCTCAGCCTCCCAAGTAGCTGGGACTACAGGCACATGCCATAATGCCTGGCTATTGTTTAGTTGCAGCTGTCATTGTGTTTGGTGGGCCTGGGCTGGATTTGAACCTGCCAACTCAAGTGTATGTGGCTGGCACCTTAGCCGCTTGAGCCACAGGCGCCAAGCCTCACATTTTTACTTTTGAAAAAAACTAGAGGTTGGGTTCTGAAATCAAAGACACTTAGGTTCAATTCTTACCTGTTAACTGGGACATTTACATAATCTTTCTACCTTGTCATCTAAAAAATGGGGACAATTGTGGCATTTATCTCATAGAGCTGCTGAAAATTTAATTGAAAATTAAATTCTCAATATAATGTATGGTGTCCAATGAGCATTCAATACATCAAAGTTGGCTATTATCACCTAACACCATATAGTCTTAATAGCAATCGTGATAAATCTGTGTTTGGATACCTATTAAGAAGCACCAATTAATGTACTAGGATATTAAAAATGTATAAAATCCCTCTGGAATATCATGTTCCCATAATGCAAAGCAGTATAACATCTGATGGGATAACCAAGGCTATGCTACTATGAATCACCCTGTTGTTCCCCTGTGCAGGCCATCCAGGACATAGCTGTTTGTGTAAAACTCCCTTGTAACATTTCAAACCCACTCACCATAAGTCAAAACAAACAATGGATTCTCCTCTTGGACAGACTTCTCTGTGTAGGCCATGTAACTATAACCAAGTACAGTTTCCATTTTCCAGGTTGAACACTGTGGCTTACTCACTTTTGGATTCCTGGCATCATTAAATGTCTACTGACTGAGTTAATCTGTTCCCCTCATTTAAAAAAATGTGTTAAAATATACATAAAATTTACCATTTTAACCATATTTAAGTGTAAACAGAATTTAGTACCTTCACAATGTTGTGTAAGCATCTCTACTACCTATTTATAGAACTTTTTCATCATCCCAAACAAAAATTCTCTATTAAACAACTCCCTTCCCTTCCTTCCCCTGAAGTCCCCAGTAACCTATGTTTTCCTTTCTGTTTTTAGAAAATTACCAATTTGGCTACTCTAGTTATCTCACATAAGTGAATCATACAATATTTATCTGTGACTGGCTTATTTCACTTAACATGGTGTTCTCCAGGTTCCTCTGTGCTGTTAACATGTATCAGAATTTCATTTCTGTTAGGGCTAAATAATAGTCCACTGTATGTATACATCACACATTTATCCATTCATCCATTGATGGATAATTTGGGTTCTTAGTTGTTTCTACCCTCTACCTAGTGCAAATTAGTGTTACTATGAATGTTCTTATAAAAGTATGTGCTTGAATCTCTGTTTTTAGCTCTTTTGGGTAAATCCTCAGGAGTGGAATTGCTGTATCATATGACAATTCTGTTTAGAGGAACACCAAAATGTTTTCCACAGTGGTTGCACCACTTTGTGTTATCATCAGCAAATGCAAGGGAGTTCTGATTTCTTCATATCCTTGTCAACACTTGTAATTTCCTTTTTTACTGACATTAACCATCCTAACGGATATGATGTGGTATCTCATTGTGACCTGGATTTGTAGGTTGCTCTTGACTTAACCTTTTTATGTGCTTATTGGCTATTTACATATCTTACATGGAAAAATGTCTATTCAAGTCTGTGGAGAGTAGGCGAAGAGGCAGGGTGCCCACAGCCTGGGGAACATTTAGGGAATGAACCCCCAACTGCTTCTCCTCCATTCCCGAAACAACCATATTCCTTTCTTCATGCTCCCTCGGCCAGAAGTCACATAGCTCTTTGTCTAGTTAACTATGCAGAGATCCTTGTGATCTTTCCCTTCCTTCTCCTTGTCATATGCTAGTTGAGTAGTAACCACTAAGACATAGGTCTTCCTTTGTTTTGTTAACTATGCAGAGATCCTTGTGATCTCTCCTTTTTTTTTTCTTTTATTTATTTATTTTATTGTTAACTCATAGCTGTGTACATTAGTGTAATCACCTGTACCCATTCTAAGATGCACCATAGATGTGGCCCCACCCATTATCCTCCCTCCATCCTTCTTACTTCTTATCATATGTTAACAAAGTTGAGTAGAAACCATTAACAAGATTTGTCTTTATTCAAGTCATGTGCATTTTCCTATCTTACTGTAAGAGCAAAAATGTCTTTTCTTTATGCTATTTCCCCATATTGTCTATTCTACTTCTCGTTGGACAACCCTGTACAGATACTATAAAATAAAGCTGATTTTGTGCTTTGGTGCTGGCTGCAGCCATCAGCTCAGTCAGTCCTCCTGGTCCCATCTTTTGTCTCTGTCTTCTCTTGTGCTGTATTTTTCTCATTCCCCACCCATTCCACTCTGGTTCGTGACACAAGTTTTATTTTTTTTTTTATTTCCTTGCTTACTATTTTTATTTTTTTGCTTAAAAATTGTTTTCTTTTGTTGAGACAGAGTCCCATCCTATGCCCTGAGCCTAGTGCAATGTCATCATAGCTCACTGCAACCTCAGACTGGGGCTATGGGTCTCCCGCTGCCTCAGCCTCTGGAAGCCACTGGGATTATAGGCGCTTGCTGTGGTGGCTAGCTGGGTTTTTCAGTTTTTTAGGAGTTGGGGTCTCACTCTCACTCAGGCAAGTCTTGAACTCCTGAGCTCAAGCAATTCTTCCTCCTCAGCCTCCCACAGTACGGGGATTACAGGCATGAGCCACTGCGCCTGGCTTTTTTTTTTTTTTTTTTAAAGAGACATGGTCTCACTCTGTTGTCCAGGCTAGACTACAGTGGCATGATCATAGTTCACTGCAGTCTTAAATGCCTGGGCATAAGTGATCCTCTCAACCCAACCTCCCAAGTAGTCAGGACTACAGGCATGTGCCACCATACCCGGCTAATTGATTTGTAATTTTTTTTTGTAGAGATGTGGTCTTACTATGTTACTCAAGTTGGTTTCTAAATCTTGCCTCAAGTGATACTGCCTTGGACCAAAGTGCTGGGATTACAGGTGTAAGCTACCATGTCTGGGCTGGATTCTGAGATTCGTAATGCTTTGCTTCAATCAAGCATTTAGTATGTACATTCCCTTCAGGAAATGTAATTCAAAGAGCAACAGGTTATGGTGCAACACAAAATACTGGATGAGGTTTTACATAGTGCCTTCCTTGCTTCATAGCTCTTAATGTTTACAGCTATTTCTATTTGGACTTATTAGTTACTGTACTGGGAACATTATTAGGCAGACATTACTTTTTTGATCACATGAAGAAAAAACAAAATAAAAAAAAATATATTGGGGGAAATAGTCTCAAAAGAAGCTTAATAAGGAAATTATGAAACTGAAATGGAATTCAATACTAAGGCTTTATAGCATTATTTGCTCAACACTAGATGGCGGTATTACTAAATAAATGTAGAATCTGTATGGAGGAAATGATAAAAATTTGAGCTAATTTTAGTCAGTGGCTTCTGACAATATATGGGTCTCAAGATTTTACAATGTTTTCTTGAGAGTCTTAGTCACACTAGAGTTGAGTGCCATGGCATTATTGCTCACAGCAACCTCACACTCTTGGGCTCAAGTGATCCTCTTGCCTCATCCTGGGTAGCTGGGACTACAGGCGCTCACCACAATACCCAGCTATTTTTAGAGATGGGGTCTCAGTCTTGCTCAGGTTGGGCTTGAACTCATAAGCTCAAGTGATCCGCCTGCCTCAGCCTCCCAAAGTGTTAGGATTATAGGCATGAGTCACCACACTCGGCCCCTAAAAAATGGAATTTTAACAATCCTAGCTGATAAACCAGACCAGGAGACATCTACAACCCTCTCCAACATATATTGACAAAAAAAAATTGGGTGGCGCCTGTGGCTCAGTGGGTAGGGCGCTGGCCCATATACCAAGGGTGGCGGGTTCAAACCCGGCCCTGGCCAAATTGTAACAAAAATAGCCGGGTGTTGTGGTGGGCACCTGTAGTCCCAGTTACTGGGGAGGCTGAGGCAAGAGAATCGCCCTAAGCCCAGGAGCTGGAGGTTGCTATGAGCTGTGTGATGCCATGGCACTCTACCGAGGGTGACAAAGTGAGACTCTGTCTCTAAAGAAAAAGAAAGAAAGAAATTAAATCTGGCTCGGCACCCGTAGCACAGTGGTTACGGGGCACCAGCCACTTACACAGAGGGTGGCGGGTTCGAACCCAGTCCGGGACAGCTAAACAACAATGACAACTGCAACAAAAAACAGCTGGGCATTGTGACAGGCACCTGTAGTTCTAGCCACTTGGGAAGCTGAGGCAAGAGAATTGCTTAAGTCCAAGAGTTGGAGGTTGCTGTGAGCTGTGATGTCACAGCACTCTACCGAGGGAAGTATAGTGAGATTCTGTCTCCAAAACAAACAAACAAAAAATTAAATCTGTAATAAAATCTTTGTAATAGAATCACATTTAATATATATTTGATCTTCAGAAACCTAAATCTAAATATAGTAAAAATGGAGCATGGGAATGTAATATACAAAACCTGGCTTAAGTTAATTATCATCTAAACACCTAAAAACATTATGGATACATTGCTGATGGGAATGTAAAATAGTACAACTTCTCTGGAAAATGGCAGTTTCTTATTTAACTAAAATAGGGAATTATCAAACGACCCAACATTTGTACCCTTTGGCATTTATCCCAGAGAAATAAAACTTTATGTTGACACAAAAGCCCGCACACAAACATTCATAGAAGCTTTATTCATAATAGCCCAAAATTAAAAACAACCTAGATGTTCTACATAGGTGGACAGTCAAAAATAGTTAAACTAACATTGTTACTTCCCTACCATGTCATAGTTCTCAGCAATAGAAGTGAACAACTTGATACACATAACAACTCCAGTGAATGTCTAGGAATTATGCTGAGGGATGATAGACAAAAGGCTGTATGATTTCATTTATGTAACAAACTTGAAATGACATTATAGAACTTGAAAACAGATTAGTGGCTGCCAGTGGTAAGGGGAGGGGTTGGGAAAGGGTACACAGGGAAGTTGGTATGATCATAAAAGGGCAACACAAAGGATACTTGTGGTGATAGAAATATTCTGTATCTGGACTGTGGTGGTTACACACAGAGCTATAGGTGAGATAAAACTGCCCAGATGTAAATACAACCACACACAAAACAGAGGAAATCTGAACAAGATGTGTAGATTGTATCAATATCCTGGTTGTGATATTATACTGTATTTTGCAAGATGTTCCCAGCAGGGAAATGGGTATGGGATATTTCTGTATTATTTCTTATAATTGTATATTATAATTATTTCAAAACAAAAAGTTTAATTAAAAACTATGGGTTTTGTACAGGCAATTGCACTAATGTACACAGCTATGATTTAACAATTAAAAAAAATAAAAAAATAAAAACTATGGGTTTTGGGTAGCGTCTGTGGCTCAGTGAGTAGGATGATGGCCTCATATACCGAGGGTGGCAGGCTCAAACCTGGCCTTGGCCAAACTGCAACAAAAAACATAGCCGGGTGTTGTGGCGGGCACCTGTAGTCCCAGCTACTTGGGAGGCTGAGGCAAGAGAATCGCCTAAGCCTAAGAGTTGCTAGAGGTTGCTGTGAGCTGTGACACCATCGCACTCTACCAAGGGCAACAAAGTGAGACTCCTGTCTCTTAAAAAAAAACAAAAAAAACCCCCCAAAATAGTACGGGTTTTACTTGGTATCTGTTCCTTTATCAGACTATTAATTATGAACAGAATGAATTAATTCAACAAATATTTACAATGTTAGATGCTAAGGATACAGCAATGAATAAGGCAGATAAAACTGCCTTTCCTGTGGAACTTATATTTTGGTGTGCAGGAGAGACACAATGAATAAAGAAGAAAAACACAAACTATGTTAGATGGCTAGAAGTCTCAGTGAGAAAATATAAGCACAAAAGGAGGATGGGAGGTGGGATGTGGTAGTTATTTTAAATAGGGTATTCAGAGAAGGCCTGACCTATATGGAGGGCATTTGAGAGCTGAAGGAGAAAAAGCAGCAAGCCATATCTGCAAGGAAAGCATTGTAGGCCAAGGTAACATCAAGTTCAAGGGCCTCTCCTGAGGCAGGAGCATGGCTGGCACAGTTAAGGAACGACAGTAAAGTCGATGAAGATGGAGCCAAATAAGCAGGGGAGAGCAACAGATGAGGCCAGGAATAGAGAGGCCAAATGGGGTAGGGGGTCATGGGCCACTGCCACCATCTTGGTTTTTCAGTGAGATACGACAAGATGAAGCATGCCACAATCTGATTTGTGTTTTGGCAGGATTATACTGCTGGGTTAAGAACAGGTAAGGGAGCAGCAGTGGGCAAAATATGGGAGGTCAGATAGGAGTTTACTGCAAGATCCAATGACAGACAGTTTTGCACAGACCAAGGGAAACAGCCAGGGTAGAGAGATTGTCATTATGTGGCTGCACATTTGGACCTTGACAGATAAGTGCCAAATCAAACTTGCACTGCATTAAAACCCTTACAAAATGTTAGTCTTTGTCTTGTAACTTTGGACAAAGCTAAGGTTTTAGCTGTACAAACCTTATCTTGTGACCCGGAGGGTGTCTCTTCTAGCGTCTCAGTGCTTCCCACATTGGAGAGCTGAGTGCTTGGCTGTAACCCAGGGCTGGAGATATTTGAGTCGCCCATCTGATTCTTAAAAATATTAAAAGGAAAAATGTATTATGTGAAAGAAGTTTGCCATCTATTATTTGGCTCCCAAAACAGCATTTGAGGTTATTAGAAATGCTACTTAAAAAAAATAACCAAAAAAATCCCCCCTAATGAACAATCCCCTTTGCTGGGGGTGGGGTGGGGGGGATTCTCATGTAAATAACTTACACAATAAAAATTTTAGAAAGCTTGAGAGCCTAATTTCAGAAAACACTGTTAGCCACAAATGTTAATTTTACATTTGTGTGTCTACCACCATAATTAGGCTACAGAACAGTTACATTGACCCCCCAAACTGCCCTGTTTTAGTTATGTACTCCCTCAACTCCTGGCAATCAGGTCTGTTCTCTCTCATCATAGTTTTGTCTTTTCAAAAATGTCATATAAATGGATATAATTAGAATGCTAGCTTCTTTCATTTACCACAATTGTCTTTGAGATTCATATCCAAATCTTTGTATGAATTCATTCCTTTGAGACAGTCTCACTCTGTTGCCTTGGCTAGATAGAGTACAGTAGTTGTCAGTCTACCTCACAGCAATCTCACATTCCTGGGCTCAAGTGACCTCCTGCCTCAGCCATTCAAGTAGCTGGGACTACAGGCAATAGCCACAACACCTGGCTAATTTTTCTATTTTTTATTTTTTTTAGTAGACACCAGGTTTTGCTCTTACTATGGCTGCTTTTTTGTTTTTGTATTTTTTTTTTTTAAAGACAGTTGCCCAGGCTAGGGTGCTATGGCATCAGCCTGGTTGAGATACAGCAACATTAAACTCCTGGGCTCAAGGGATCCTCTGGTCTTAGCCTACCACGTAGCTGGGACTACATGCACCTGCCATAATGCCTGGCTAATTTTTCTATTTCTCTTAGTAGAGATGGGGTCTGGCTCTTGCTCAGGCTGGCCTTGAACTCCTAAACTCAAGTGATTGTGCCACCACGGGAGCCACCACAACAGACAACTTAGACATATTTTTGGAAGGATATATAACCAAGTATTAGCAGTTATTATTTCTAGGCAGTAGAATTACAGGTAGTTCCTAAGTTACAAACATCTGTCTAGTGTATCAGTTCATTTAATGAATAGAGGCTATTATAGCTAATAGGTAAACATACCTGCTCCAATTTACACACAAACTCAAGAACAAACCTATAACACCTATCTCGTTCATAACATGGGGATTACCTATATGGTAGTTTCTTCTCTTTGTTCACGATAATTTTTAAAATTTAATATAAATTGTAAAAAACTTTTCTATAGTTAATAGGTATTAGATACATAATTAAAAAATGATGGTGTTTTAAAGAACAAAACCCCTGGGCTTTAAAAAATTCTTTTTGTATAGGCTGGGTGCAATGGCTCGTGCCTATAATCCTAGCATTCTGAGAAGCCGAGGTGGATAGATTGCTTGAGTTCAGGAGTCCAAGATCAGCATAAGCAAGAGTCAGACCCTGTCTCTAAAAATTAGCTGGGCATTGTGACAGCTACTTGAGAGGTTGAGGCAAGAGGATCTCTTGAGCCAAAAAGTTTGAGGCTGCTATGAGCTATGACGGCATGGTACTGTACCTAGAGTGACAAAGTTAAGACTCTGTCTAAAAAACAAACAAAAAACCCAACTAAATAAAATAAAAATGGAAAAATCAGCTGGGCATTGTAGTGGGCACCTACAGTCCCAGCTACTTGGGAGGCTGACGCAAAGAGAATCGCTTAAGCCCAAGAGTTTGAGGTTGCTGTGAGCTATAATGCCATAGCACTCTACCCAGGGCACAAAGTGAGACACTATCTCAAAAATAAAAAAAAGAAAAATTAACCAGGCACGGCAGCTCACGCCTGTAATCCTAGCACTCTGAGAGACCGGGGTGGGTAGATTGTCTGAGCTTATGAGTTCGAGACCAGCCTGAGCCAGAGCAAGACCCCATCTCTAAAAATAGCCGGGCATTGTGGTGGGTGCCTGTAGTCCCAACTACTTGGGAGGCTAAGGCAAGAGTACTGCATGAGCCCAGGAGTTTGAGGTTGCTGTGAGCTATGAGACCATAGCACTCTAACCTGGGACAACAGAGTGAGACTCTGTCTCAAAAGAAAAAATAAAATTGTTTTACAATTTATCTAAAACAAAGCAAACAAACAGAAAAGCCCCTACCAACATCCAGGATTATATCCTATGGGTAGAAGAAATTCAGAACGGGTCAATTGTAAAGGACTGTGATTTCAACCATCTTTATTTTTGGGAAGAATTTTATTTCATTTTTACTTAGTAGCTTAATCTCCATAAGATCAATAGCAACATGATTTCACTTGATACCAATAGAACCTCAATCTTACACAGAAAATATACATGATTTTGTAGTAACTATATACCTTATTTAACTACCTGATAAACAAAGACTTTTCCTCAAAGTTCACTAGGGGCAACATGTCATAGTACGTGCAGAAAAATATAGTAACAGATAAGAGGGGTAAGATTTTCCTATCAAGGCCATTTAAAAATATCCATATTAATACAGGGGCACATATGATTGTTATATGGTTTTCATTTGTAATTGTTAAAGTACTAGTTGTAGGTGTGTCCTTCACCTAGGACATGTGCAATATACCTGTGTAATGTACGCTAAACTATCTTTTTTATGTTAAAAATATGAAACTTGGCCAGGTGCAGTGCTCACACTTATAATCCTAGCACTCTGAGAGGCTGAGGTGGGAGAATCAATTGAACTTAGGAATTTGAGATCAGCCTGAGCAAGAGTGAGACCCCATCTCTACCAAAAATAGAAAAAAATTAGCTGGGTGTTGTAGTTGGTACCTGTAGCTCCAATTACACAGGAGGCTAAAGCAGGACTGCCTGAACCCAGGAGTCTGAGGCTGCTGTGAGCTAGGCTGACACTATGGTACTCTGGCAACAGAGTGAAACTCTGCCTTTAAAAAAAAAAAAATTATCTATCTATCTATCTATCTATCTATCTATCTATCTATCTATCTATATCTATATATATATATAAATACACAAATACACACATATAAACAGATAAAGAGAAAATGCTTACTATAGACATTTATAATTTTAAAACAGTCTCTATTTTAAGTACCCACTCAAACATTATACACACCAGCCTGTGGAGATTTAGAATTGGGATTAAATCCCAACACTGAGACTAGCTTGTATCTCTGCCCTAGATTCTGCCAATCTCCCAAGTCTCTACCCAAAGATAAACAAAAGGGCCATCTGGAACTACGAGGCAGCTGGGGGAAGCTCATCCAAATAATAAGACCCATGAATTCTTGGGTCACTGCTAATATCAACTCTATTTGGTTAGATAGGCTTATTTATCTAAGGTAGCTCCACTGATTTACAGTGTGCAATAACAGAAATAACACATTATGAAGTACATAGCAAAGACTTAACCAAATCCCCAAAGGTTCCATTTTAATCTTAACTATGGACATTTTATTTATTATGTTAATATATTATGGAAGAATTTTCCTTACGACCAAAATTATTGTCCTATCCATCCTCTTTATTTTTGTAATATTTACAAAACTGAAATTAGTCAGGTTTTTAGACTACCTATTTGACCCTAGTGTTCCTGTAAAGCTTTGAGTACAAACACAAGGCCGGCCTTCCTTCTCTCTTTTTGTGGCTATTCACTTCTCAGCTCCCTGGACTATCAGTTCTAGTAGGCAGCACCTACAGTTCTTGTTTCACACGGTGCCTTGATCCAGCCATCACTCAGAATGAATGATAGAGCCCTGGATTTCTTAGGTACTCATAAAAATACAGAAAGTCCTCTACAAACAAAACAAGGTGTCTATGTAAATAACTCAGATGTCATTAAGGGTTTGAGAGGGAATTTCGGGAATATAAGGTAACTTAAATTCAGAAAATGATTCTTGAAATTTATTCTCATTCAATTTCCCTAGAATCAATGAATTTATTATAGAGATGACTGCCTTCCCTATATGTAATTTCCATAGATTCATACATTCATACTAATTCTCTATGAGACATTGAGGAATTTGGTACAACTTGAAACTTCTCTAACATATATTTCTTTATCCAGGAGGTAGAACTTCCTTTGGTGTTTGAACGCAGAAGATGAATGTAGTTTACAGTGAATATGCCTCTTTTAGTTAGAAGAAACTACCTTCTAGAGTAACTTTTTTTTTCTTTTTTTTGAGAGTGAGTCTCAAGCGTCACTGCTCACAGCAACCTCAAACTCTTGGGCTTAAGCGATCCTCTTGCCTCAGCCTCCCAGGTAGCTGGACTACAGATGCCTGTCACAACACCCGGCTATTATTTGGTTATAGTTGTCATTGTCATTTGGCGGGTCTGGGCTGTATTTGAACTGCCAGCCTCGGTGTATGTGGCTGGCACCTTAGCTGCTTGAGCTACAGGTGCCGAGGCTAGAGTAACTTTTTTTTTTTTTTTGAGACAGAGTCTTACTGTGCCACCCTCGGTAAAGTGCCATGGTGTCTCAACTCACAGGAACTTCACACTCTTGGGCTTAAGCAATTCTCTTGCCATGGCCTCCCAAGTAGTTGGGACTACAGGCATCTGCCACACCACCTGGCTATTTCTCAGTTGCAGGTGTCATTGTTTCATAGGCCTGGGCTGGGCTTGAACCCATCAGCTTTGGTGTATGTGGCTGGCGCTCTAGTCACTGAGTTATGGGCACTGAGCCCCAGAGTAGCTTTTTTCCAAGTTCTCTAAACTCCAGATTCTAGAGAAGTTAAAGGGTAGTATGTAAAATATGCTCCTATAGTCAAATCAATTGGGAACTCATGTTACTGTTTGATTATTGTGGGACTGTTCTGTCTTAAGCACTGTAAAGTCCTACGAAGAGGAGGGGTGGAGGAGTTTTGTTAATATTTCCTTCACCCATTCAACCAACTTGAAACTTTTTAAAGGGTCATCTATTAAAAACCTAGAAGCTAATGTTATTGCAGAATTATTTGGGAAATAGGGTCTTAGTGCTTTTCATAGTTTGTTTCTTGACATTTTGGTGAGGTGAGGATGAAAATAGAAAGGAAAACACTTAACCCAGTGTTTAATGGAGATCAAGGTGACAAGGAGAACTCTACGGCAATACAGTAGATCACTAGAGAGCTTTAGTCTCACTCTAATGACTCATGGGCCTGTCAGGTGCCAAGTAAAAAGCCAAGACAGCTCCACAGGCACAAAATTTGAAGACACATCATGAAATGTCCACTGTTTGGCAGATTGTGAACAGTTTGTAAGCATGTGGTGAATAAATTCACTAATGCACCACAATTTCCATTTTATTCAACTTTTGAGAGAACACGTTATCAGTTAATTTATAAACTAAAATGCAAGACAGAAGAGAAAGAAAACACTGAATTTCAGAAAAACTTAAAATTGTAATGCTTAATTATGTACCTAATATCAATTATAGACCATAAATGTACCTTTTAGTATTATGGGATACAAATTATTAAAATACTTTCCAAAGCCTATATAAATTTCTAAAACTACCAAGCACCTAAATGGACACTGTAGTGGTTAAGAGGCCATAGCTTTTCTGGAACTCTGTACTGTGGGCTAACTTTTGTATTCTAAGACCATTTTCTCTTACAGTAATTTTTTAAGAATAGAAAAAGAACATTGTAAAGTTTCCTGCCAGAACAAGTACTCTGAGGTAAGCAGAGTTCTTTCCTTATTTTTTAGGCTTAAAATTTTAAGACACTTAAGACACACTTTCTTTTTGAGCTAATTATTTCTGCTGGCCCTAAAGATGACTCCCCTCGTCCATAAGCTTCCTGCAGGCCTCCTCCTCCCCTTTTGGTCTTCCCTGGTCAGCACCCAGAGAGCCTCACCCTCTCGTACTCATCCTTGGCTCTGCTCAGCATCTCCAGGATGTCAATGGGCCTGTGGTCGCTGCAGCCATTGGCCTGGCTGGGGCTCTGTTTATCCCGAGCTTGCTGGGATCTTCGTGTCTCCTCTTCCACCACACTAGAGGAAGAGAACCAGGTTTTAGAAAGGCCTCTTTAGACACAATCTGACTCAAATCTCTTTTGGTGTCCATCTTCTAAGGATACACTAAGAAAGTCACATTATGACACAAAAACATTCCTTACAAAACATAACACTGCACCTCAGTTAACTCATTACAAGAATGTATGATCCACCATTCACCACCTCACTCACAATAGTGCCAGTCAATACATTTTACCTTTAAAAGGACAAAAATATGGAATTTCTTCCTGGAGTTGGTATAAGTAGAACCATTAAAAACTCTAAAGTATCTCTTTTTTTCCTAGAATTACCTCAAAATCAAATTAACTGGTAAAGTAAATTTGAAAGTGGACAATGCTTCTGAACCAAGGAGCAAAGAATTAAAAAAAAAAAAAAAAAAGACAAAAAAAGGAAAAATGAAAGTGAACAATGCCGTGAAGACACAGGAAGGCTATATAGCTGTGGAAAGTTTATAATGAACACTGAACTAGCTTCTAGAAAACAGAGATCTTGGTGAATCCTTAAAAGCTGACAGCAGCACTACAAGCAAACAAAAGGTTTCCCCTATTTTTCCTCTTAAAAATCACTAAGTGTGGCCAGGTGAGGTGGTTCACATCTGGAATCCTAGCTTGTGGGAGGACTGCTTCAGCTTGGGAGTTCAAGACCATCCTCAGCCGGAGTGAGACCCCATCTCTACTAAAAATAGAAAATGTTAGCTGGGCATCTCAGTAGGCATCTGTAGTCCCAGCTACTCAAGAAGCTGAGGCAGGAGAACTGCTTGAACCCGGGAGTCTGAGGTTGCTGTGAGCTAGGCTGATACCATGGCACCCTAGTCTGGGCAACAAAGTAAGAGTCTGTCTCAAAAAAAAAAAAAAAAAAAAAAAAAAAAAAAAAAAAAAAAATTACTAAATGTATGATGAAGCTAGGGTAGTTGTGGAAATGCTCTTTATTTTGACTGATGGCAGCGTAAGCTGTTTCTTCACTTAAAAATTGATAAAGCAAGAAAAGAATGCCTCTGATAGAACCAGGGCCTTCAAATCCATCTGTGGGCTTTCATTTTACGGAACAACTTCTCTCTACCGCATAGAAAGATCTGAAGCAAATAGATCAAAATGTTAGAAAGCCGGGTGAGAAGAATAGATATTTTGTTACTTCCTATATTTTTGTTTAAGTTTGAAATAAATAAATTTAATAAGGCAACTAATCTTTATTTTTTAAGATTTATGGGCACAGCCTCAACTTCTAATTAATTACGATAACTAACAATTTTCTAGATGATGATGACCGGCAATAAAACAATTCTGTAATAAAAGGTTTATTTTTATGGAATAAGATGTACAGGACAAGAACAGGCCACTCAGTGTCAATTCATGACTTTAAAAATCCAGCTCAGGAACTTCCATTAAAAACTCTGGGCTAGGCTCGGCACTTGTAGCTCAGTGGCTAGGGCGCCAGCCACATACACCAGAGATGATGGGTTCAAACCCAGCCCAGGCCTGCCAAACAACAATGTCAACTACAACCAAAAAATAGCTGAGTGTTGTGGTAGGCGCCCGTAGTCCCAGCTACTTGGGAGGCTGAGGCAAGAGAATTGCTTAAGCCTAAGAGTTGGAGGTTGCTGTGAGCTGTGATGCCTAGGTACTCTACCAAGGGCAACATAATGAGACTCTGTCTCAAAAAAATAAAACAAAACAAAAAACAACCCCCGCCCCCCAAGACACTGGGGTAAATAACATTAAACAGATCTTTTTAAAAATAGCACAGTCAGCCAGGAGCGGTGGCTCATGCTGTAATTCAAGCATTCAGAGAGGCTGAGACAGGTGGATTGCTTGAGCTCACTGGTTCAAGACCAGCCTGAGCAGAAGCAAGACTCGGTCTCTACTAAAAACAGAAAAACTGAAGCAAGATGATTGCTTGAGCTCGAGTTGGAGCTATGTGAGCTATGATGCCACAGCACTCTACCCAGGGCAAGAGCTTGAGACTGTCTCAAAAAAAAAAAAAAAAAAAAAAAAAAAATAGCAGAGTCATAGTTTTGGCTTGTGTGGTGACTCATGCCTATAATCCCAGCACTTTGGAAGGCCGAGGTGGGAGGATTGCTTGAGGCCAGGAGTTTGAGACTACACTGGGGAGCATAGCAAGACCCTATCTCTACTAAAAAGAAAAAAAATTGGCCAGAAATGGTGGTACAGGCCTGTAGCCCCACTTACTCAGGAGACTAAGGCAGGAGGACTGCTTGAGCTCAGGACTTGGAAGTTTGCAGTGAGCTATGATTACACCACTGTACTCCAGCCTGGGTGACAGAGCAAGATCAACTCTCAAAACAAAGAAATTCTGGGCAGCGCCTGTAGCTGAAAGGAGTGGGGTGCCAGCCCCATATAACAGAGATGGTGGGTTCAAGCCTGGCCCCAGCCAAAAAGTGTAAAAAAAAACAAACAAACAAAGAAATTTTAAATTAGAAGAGGCCTCTGAGTCTAAACCCTATTTGGGTAAGAGTCTCTTCCACACTACCCTTGAGAGCTTCTGCTTTCAGCAGCAGTGAACTCTATAAGATGGTCTCTTCCACAGATGAACAATAGCGATTTTAATCAATATCACAGATCCAGTCCAGGTCAGGGAAGAACTAAATACCAGCATGGCCAGGACAGCAATATAGCACGAGGCAGGTGGAAAATAGGCTGTGTGAAAGTCCTTTATGAAGATGGATTCAGGCAGATGTGGCCTATAACTGAGTATTAAGTAAACAAGTCATATTTTAAAAAGAATCTGTCTCTTACCCCCCCCCCCAAAAAAAAAGTGATCATCAAGTAAATGGCTTTGTTGAAAAAGTTTACTTTTTAGAGTTTGTATTCAAAAAAGAAAATATGATTCTAGAGAGCCAATACTTTTTCAAATATGAGTAACTATAAGTCCACAGTGAATGATGCCCTCAAGGGTACACATGGTAAAGTAATAAACACGGGCCTGCCCTGCAAGGTCATAGCCAGAACAGAGAAAAACATCCAATCAGGACACGTTAGTAGTCCTGGAATGTAATTTGGCAGTAGCCATGTGCACCTTCTTTAAAATGCAAACATACCCAGAAGTGAGTTTTTGAGGTAATTACTTATTTATAATTTTATAAGTTTTAAATTAGACTATAAAAAAATTGACGACTATTTTCTTCCAAACACGTAAAAACCTCGCAGTAGGGCAAAGGGAATTTTGATTTGGTAAGAGGGGGAAGAGAGGTCCACACTTCTGAGGATATTCAGGCAAAAACTGAAAAGGAAGCAAGAGTGCAACATAACAGCCTGCCCATTGCAGCATTTTGTCCAGAGCTCTGTAGCCCCTTAGCACCCCCCAGAACTAAAATGTCTTGGGCTCCTGAAACCATATGTGCAGTTCAGCAAGATAGACAGGGTACATCAGAGGTGGTTTCTACAGGCTAGTTTGAGAAAGGACAATGAACTACCTTTTAGAACATTAATTCAAAGAAAATTATTTTCTATAGTTAAAGATTGCGAGTTACAAAAAATCCATTGGAGACTACAAAGTCTAGAGTCTGTCAAATTCACTTGATGGAATTAAACATGGATGTGTGTAGGAGTTCTCCACCAGGCTATCAAATACAGTACCACTTGTTACAGTGGAAATTTATACAGAACCTAAGACAGAATCACTGCATATATATGCTGGCAAGGCTGTGTACCGGATATAGACGATATCCTCTTGATCTAGACCATTTGGCAGCCCCTACATGTTCAACAGTAAGGTTCTGGTTCAATTATGATCTGTCTATACAACTGGATACAATGAAATCATTATAAATAATATGGAGGAAAATATTATGCCGTGAAAAAATGCTATTGACATGAAAAGCAGTATATATAGTATGGTCCTTTTTTTTTTTTAAAAACACAGAGTTTTTTTGTTTTTTTTTTTTTTTTGAGACAGAACCTCAAGCTATTGCCCTGGGTAGAGTGCCGCGGTGTCACACAGCTCACAGCAATCTCCAACTCCTGGGCTCAAGGGATTCTCTTGCCTCAGCCTCCCAAGCAGCTGGGATTACAGGCACCTGCCACAACACCCAGCTATATTTTTGGCTGCAACCGTCGTTTGGCGGGCCCAGGGCTGGATTTGAACTTGTCAGCTTAGGTGTATGTGGCTGGCGCCTTAGCTGCTTGAGCCACAGGCGCCGAGCCAGTATGATTCTATTTTTGTAAAAAACAATCACACACATCTACTTGATGTACAGATAGAAATAAAGACTGGTAGGAAATAGAGTGAAATGTACACTGGGAATAATATGATTATATAACTTTAGAATATTTTTTTAGACAGAGCCTCAAGCTGTTGCCCTGGGTAGAGTGCCGTGGCATCACAGCTCATAGCAACCTGAAACTCCTGGGCTCAAGCAATTCTCCTGCCTCTGCCTCCCAAGTAGCTGGGGCTACAGGCACCCGCAACAACACCCGGCTATTTTTTGGTTGCAGCTGTCATTATTGTTTGGCTGGCCCGGGCTGGATTCCAACCCGCCAGCTCAGGTATATGTGGCTGGCGCCTTAGTCACTGAGCCTAACTTTAGAATTTTTAAGCTTTTCTGCTTTTTAAAAGTTTTTGGCAATGAAAAGGAAATCAAGGGATTATCATTTCTTGGCCTTTGGCTCAGATCAAGTGTAGGAAACCAAGGGGAAATACATGAGTTAGTAGACTTTGTAACAAAGAAAAGTGGGGAGGGAACTTTTCATTTCTCATATACCATCAATTAAATCTACGGAGTAATATAAATACTTACTCAGCCATGAGTTTCGCTATCCGGTGACAGTCATTCTTGTCATAAAACCATATACTGTATATTGACACTTGAAAAACAAAGAAAAAAAAAAAAGATAAGGGGAAAAAAGGTTTCAGCATTTGGGTATATGTAAATAATATATTATCACCATGGAATGCCAGTGAATTTACCATCAGATCCTTAAATTATTGATAGTCCTTCTAAAGAAAAAAAAAATCCCTCCAAAACTGGTTCAATAAAATCAGGACAGGTAAGACAATCAGATAAAAATTGCAAAAAATAACTGGTTTTAGGCATTATTAATAGATCACACTGAACCTAAGATGCAACTTAGGTGTTTATTAGGTTAATAGGTTTATTAGGTTAATAGGTTATATTATCCAGAAAACAAAACGCTGTCAATTAAACTAAGATTCGATTAAACAGACTGTAGGATCAGTTTAACTGAATGATACACAATATTAAAATGTAAAAATGTCTTAATTATTAAAAACCAAGTTCACTGGCTAACCAGACACCAGAATCTTTGAGTCTCTTGAAACTTAAAATACAGAATTAAAAAACAAGTACTATCTCCACATCCATCCTATGACTGTTTACATGTGAAATGGACTGAGGCTCAGATGATCATATGTCTTTTTCCCATCTTTTTTATTTTCAGTATGGTGATAAAGACACAGAAAGTTCTTAGGCTGGCCTGGTGGCTCCTAGCACTCTGGGAGGCCGAGGCAGAAGGAATGCTTGAGTTCCAGATTCAAGACCAGTCTGAGCAAGAGTCAAACTCTGCCTCTACTAAAATGGAAACATTAGCTAGGCATGGTGGCACATGCCTGTAGACTCAGCTACTCAGGAAGCTTCCCCTGTCCCTAACCCCTGATAAATGCAAGCCTGTTCTCTATTTCTACAATGCTGTCATTTGAAGAATGTTACATAAATGCAGGAGAATCATTTGTCTCCAAAAAAAAAAAAAAAAAAAAAAAAGGGTGGTGCCTGTGGCTCAGAAGGTAGGGTGCCAGCCCCATATACTGAGGGTGGCGGTTCAAACCTGGCAAAATTGCAACAACAACAACAAAAACAAAATAGCCAGGCGTTGTGGGAGGCACCTGTGGTCCCAGTTACTTGGGAGGCTGAGGCAAGAGAATTGTCTAAGCTCAGGAGTTGGAGGTTGCTATGAGCTGTATGATGCTATGGCACTACCGAGGGCAATAAAGTGAGACTGTCTCTACAATTTAAAAAAAAAAAAAAAAAAGGAAAATACAGATGCTAGTAAAAAAACTTTACATTAGAAATCCTTTTTATACCTATTACCTGAACTCCTATATACTAATTTACAAAGCCATTGCTAATAAAAGGCATTTTAATGCAAATTATTTATCTCACCTTGATAAAGGCTATTATTCCACAAAAGACTTTATGGCAAATCATAACTTTTTTTGAGATGTATTTTTTTTTGAGATAGTCTCATTATGTCATCCTTGGTAGAGTGCTGTGGCATCATAGCTCATAGCAACCTCAAACTCTTAGGTGTAAATGATTCTCTTGCCTCAGATTCCTAAGTAGCTGGGACTATAGGCGCCCACTACAACACGTGGCTACTTTTTGGTTGCAGTTGTCATTGTTGTTTAGCAGGCCTGGTCTTGGCTCCAACCCGTTGGGCTTGAACCTGCCAACCTTGGTGTATGTGGCTGGCGCCCTACTCATTGAGCTATGGGTGCTGAGCCCAAATCATAACTTACTTTTTTTTTTTTTGAGACAGAGCCTCAAGCTGTTGCCCTGGGTAGAGTGCCATAGCATCATAGCTCACAGCAACCTCAAACTCCTGGGCTCAAGCAAGTCTCCTGTCTCCGCCTCCCAAGTAGCTGGGACTACAGGTGCCTGCCACAAAAAAAGCCTGGCTATTTTTTGGTTGCAGCCGTCACTGTTGTTTGGCGGGCCCGGGCTGGATTTGAACCCGCCAGCTCAGGTGTATGTGGTTGGTGCCTTAGCCCCTTGAGCCACAGGCGCCAAGCCCCAAATCATAACTTTAAAAGTTCATTTCTCAATAGAAACAAATGTTTGTTAACTAATCTCAATGACTGATGATTGCGACAGGGGGTACCTCTGTTGGCCCAGGATAGATCGAAGTGACATTGTCATAGCTCACTGCAATTTCAAACTCCAGAGCTCCAGCAATCATCCTGCCTCAGTCACCCAAGTGGTTAGGACTATAGGTGCACACCATGCCTGGCTGATTTGCAAATTTTTTTGTGAGATGATGTATTATTGTTGCTCAGGCTGGTCTCAAACTCCTAGCCTCACTTGATCCTCTTGCTCTGGCCTCCCACAGTACTAAATTACAGGGTTACAGGTGTGAGCCACTACACACAGGCAGAAAGGGAGGTTTTTTTTTGTTTTGTTTTGTTTTGAGACAGAATCTCACTCTGGGTAGACTGCATTGTCATCATTGTAGCTCAATGCAACCTCAAACTCCTGGGCTCAAGTGATCTTTCTGCCTCAGCCTCCCTGAGTAGTTGGGACTATAGGTGTGTGCCACCATGCATGGCTAATTTTCCTCCCTCCTTCCCTCCCTCCCGCCCTTTCTTTCTTTCTTTCTTTTTTTTTTTTAAGACAGAGCCTCAAGCTGTCGAGGCTTGAGAGTGTCATGGCATCAAAGCTCACAGCAACCTCCAACTCCTGGGCTCAAGCGATTCTCCTGCCTCTGCCTCCCAAGTAGCTAGACTACAGGTGCCCGCCACAACTCCCAGCTATTTTTGGTTGCAGCCTTCATCGTTGTTTGGCGGTCCTGGCCTGGATTCAAACCTGCCAGCTCAGGCGTATATGGCTGGCGCCTTTGCTGCTTGAGCCATAATTTTTCTGTTTATTGTAGAGATGGGGTTGTGCTTTTGCTCAGACTGGTCTCAAACTCCTGAGCTGAGGCCATCCTCCTGTCTCTGCCTTCCAGAGAGTTAAGATTATAGGCGTGAGCCACCTTACCCAGCCCAGAAATAAAAGCTTAATTGGATTTTTCTGTTATTACAGAGTGTATTAAAATATTATTGACGTGGGCGGCGCCTGTGGCTCACTGGATAGGGTGCTGGTCCCATATACCGAGGGTGGAGGGTTCAAACCCGGTCCCGGCCAAACGGCAAAAAAAAAATAGATGGCCGTTGTGGCGGGTGCCTATAGTCTCAGTTACTGGGGAGGCTGGGGCAAGAGAATCGCCTAAGCCAAGGAGCTGGAGGCTGTTGTGAGCTGTGTGATGTCACGGCACTCTACTGAGGGCAATAAAAGTGAGACTCTGTGTCTACAAAAAAAAAAAAAAAAAAAAAAAAAAAATATATATATATATTATTGATGTGCAGAATGAGTGAATGGCTCCATTTTAATCAATGAAGAGAAAGAGTTTTTTCCCCTACCCTATTTATAAGGTGGCTTCTCTGGCAGGGATAGTCTCCAATCACACTAAAACTATGCTAAACCTTTGGAGCCCGTGTCTGGCCATGTGTCCTGCAGGTGATTATACTATCTGAAGGCAGTCCAGATGGATCAGTCTGAGTCTTCAGTCTACACTGAATAGTTTCCCAGGTTTAGAATCCATTTTTTTTTTTCGCAGTTTTTGGCCAGGGCCGGGTTTGAACCCGCCACCTCCAGTATATAGGGCCAGCGCCCTACTCCTTTGAGCCACAGGCGCTGCCCCTAGAATCCATTTTTATAGTACCTCTTTTGTTCAGAGAATTTCAAAACACTAAGTGCTTCAAACAGAATCAAACTTCAATGAATAACTAGTAATTTTGGAATGTTTTACATGATGTACGTCAACAAATTCATTTAGCTTTGACATCTCAACAGAAGGAACACAGCAGTCTTCTTACAGAGGAGATAATTACTAAGCATTAACTACCACTGAGATTTCGTTATGTTTAGTAGCTAAGGCTTGCTCCAACATAGAAGAAATCAGATCAGGGCTTTCAAACGATCCCATATATGGCAATTACACATGACCACCTTTCTTGAAATATGCCTCTTCAAACACCCTAACACCAAAGTCCAAATACAAAAGATTCCAGTTTCCCCCTTACAAACCATATAGTGTATATATGAACACAGTCATATAATTTACAGTGATCAGAAAAAGTTTATGATATGTATAATGCATCAGGCTCAGAGAGGAACACACTACTTTTTCTGAGCTAAACAAGCAATTAAGTAGTTTTCATAAAGCATTCCTAAATTGAACTCTTAGGAAAGAATTCTGTATTGAGAATCAAAACAAGTCCACCAGAGCTACCAACTTAATTATGACAAATTTTCACTTAAGTCCTCCCCTTTTCCTTTGAAGAAATATCATACAATACAGAAATAAGACCCATGCCTTCTACTCTTGTACATTATCAAATAAACTGCCAAAAAAGAGCCAAACACTTTCAAAGGCATGTTTGCTGAAGAAATAAAGATAAGGAAGCCATAACGATAGCTTAATGGGTAAGGGATAAGAGTCACACTCGACTCTGCCAAAAACAGGCCTGTAGAGGTTCAGATATGCATCCAAGAATCAGCTCTGTCTGCCAACATGTCAAAGGCTCAGTACATGCAACTGGCAAGAAAGCCCAGGGAGCTGCCACTAAGCCTATCACTATCATTCGTGAGGAAAGACAGACAAGTTCACCAGATAGTTGAAATTTTGGAGGACCTTGTCTCTAAACCAAAGCAAAGTATTTTTCCCTCAAGAAAACCTAACAGTCGAAGGCCCACACACTCTGCTAATGATTCATTTGCTAAAACACCCTGAAATAATTTTCTCTAACTACACCACAGAAGATTTGGGATTTTGGCAATAAAGTATTATTTTGCTATGGCAAATCATGAGGGCAAACTGTTTAATATGCTTTTCTTAAGATGAAAGTAAATCGCTTAGTTAATAGATACCCACCATACATTGTGACCACTAAACAGCTGTCCTATGTGAGTAGGCAAGTTACTGAAAAGTTAGGCGCTATGATAGGACATTTGAGTGCCTGTAGATTGTACTTCTTCTTCTTTTTTTTTTTTTTTTTTTTTGAGACAGAGCCTCAAGCTGTCGCCCTGGGCAGAGTGCCGTGGCATCACAGCTCACAGTATCCTCCAACTCTTGGACTTAAGCGATTCTCTTGCCTCAGCCTTCCAAGCAGCTGGGACTACAGCACCGGCCACAACACCCAGCTATGTTTTGGTTATAGTTGTCACTGTTGTTTGGTGGGCCCGGGGTGCACTCGTACCCGCCAGCTCTGGTGTATGTGGCTGGTGCCTTAGCCTCTTGAGCTATTGGGACCAAGCCTAGATTGTACTTCTACAAAAAATATAAAGGTGCATATAAGAATATAAAAAATAAATGTTTCCTTTGCTTTTCAAATGAAGGTGCTTTTCTTTTGAAAATGTGAAAAATAATGACAAAAATTAAAGATATTTGTATTATAAACATGGATTTTTTTTTGAGATAGAGTCTCACTCTGTTGCCCTGGGTAGAGTGCTGTGGCATCACAGCTCACAGAAACCTCAAACTCTTGGGCTTGAGTGATCCTCTTGCCTCAGCTTCCCAAGTAGCTGGGACCACAGGTGCCTGCCACTCTGGTGTTTCTATTTTCAGTAGAGATGAGGTCTCACTCTTGCTTAGGCTAGTCTTAAACTCCTGAGTTCAAGCAATCTACCTGCCTTCGCTTCTCAGAGTGCTAGGATTCCACATCCAATACTGAAAAAAATGTAAAAAGCATTTCAAGGAAGAGTTTTTTATTTCTCCAGAGAGCCTTAGTTTGAATATTCAGCAACCTATTGCGATTTGATATTATATTTCATTCTGTTTCTCATCTTGAGAGGTACACAGCACACAAAAAAGATCAAGAAAATCCAAATTAATTTGGAGACTTTGTAAAATCCCTCAAGACGTCTAGAGATGCGGTGAAATGTCACACATAAACACACAATACAGAACTAGGAATCACTCTCATGCATATGTTGTCTTTCTGATTCATTTATTATTTAGATCTGACCTACTTTCTGAAAGGATTTGAGGAGGCTGGTGCCAAGCAGAAAAGGCAGTAGAATAAGCTTTTTGGTGGTGGTATTAACAGTTATAAAATTTCTAAAGATGATACTTACAAAGATCTCTTACACCAGGAAACAGAAGAAAATGGGCTTTGAATATGGCTAGATACATTTTACACACAAAATGGAATAGGTGTATAAATGTAAGTCTACACTGGCAAATGAAAGTCCAAGTACTGAAAAAAGCCTTGACAGAGCTTTCCTTAAATAGTCTAGTGGCTACCCATGAACATGAAAAGGTTGGGAAAGAGTAAGAAGAGGAGAAAGGTTCTGGGATGGGGGAGCAGAAAATACATATACATACACAGGAAAAAGGGTCTGGAGCCATAGACTGACGACCGGGGATCACAACAGGAGATTTGGTATGTTGCAAACAGGCAGGTGAGGAGATACAGTGTATCTATAAGTAAGACTGGTGAATGTGATTCCATTACCTTAGTAACTTACCCCTTTTGGCCAAAACACTCATCTCAGAATACTACTGAATGTAGCAGACCAGTGGCCCCCAACCTTTCTGGCACCAGGAATGGTTTTCATGGAAGACAATTTTTGCATGGATGGGCTGTGGGGAAGGGCACTGTGTGGGGCAACAGGAGGTGGAGCTCAGGCGGTGATGCCAGGGATGGCAGCTTTAAGTCTTTATTTGCTGGTCTGCCTGCCTCCTGCTGTGAGGCTGGTTTCTAACAGGCCCTGGACTGGAACCTCTTTGGTGTAAGTAACTGGTTTCAGAGATGACAATTTATCCACAGACCGAGGTAGGCGGTCAGGGGGCAGGTGGGATGGGACAAGAGGCAGAGCTCACAGGCCACCTGGATCCTCAGGGGTTGGGGACTGAGGTGGTAGACAGTGGTAGACAGAGAGCTCAACTCTTAAAACTTGACTTGTATCTGTTTATTGAATATTGGATAGACTCAGGGCTATCAATTTAAAAATGTTATTCTAAAAGCTCTTTAGTTTACCATTTTAAAATTTGGTACCCCTGCCTAAATTAAGTCAAGTCAGAAGATATTTACCAGAAATACTCCTTTCACAGTCCCTTTTAACATTCCCTCCCCACCCCCCTTAGTTTTGATAGAGACAGGGGCTTGCTCTTGCTCAGGCTAGTCTGGAATTCCTGAGCTTAAGTGATCTTCCTGTCTCAGCCTCCCAGAGTGCTAGGATTACAGGTTGAACCACTGTCCTCAGCCCCTTCCAACATTATAATCTCAGTATAGAGTTCAGACACATGAAATGACCATTAAACTACTCTAGCTATTAACAAAATAAACCCAACAATATCATAACTAATCACTCTCATTTATAACATTTTTATTCTCAAAGGATAGAGAACCCCAAAGCAGTGAACACTATAGTTTTGCCTCTGCTGTTAGGATTTATAGCCACTATTGCCACACAGTACCCACCACTCCTTCAAGCAGAGCCACCAAAGTTTGTGCTGTAAATGAGGATTAGAGGAATGCAAAATGCCGTTCACTTCCAACTCCCCACCAGTTGTCTATTCACCCTAGTATCCCACACAGATACTATCATTTTTATGTATTAGAAGGGAGAGACAAAGCGTAGGAAGTCCCTGGCCTTCATGAGTTCCTGTTTCCTAGGGTTCCAAAAATCTACAGTTAGGGCTTTGGGAATTATGCCAGATCGTGGTGTAAGAAAAGGTAGAGAACTTCTTTTCTCTCCTTTCCCTAACTTCTACTCTCCTACATATTTTCTACCAATTTACTAAGAAATCATCCAAAGCAGAGTTGCAAGGACAAATACCTATCTATAGGTGTGTGCATGGTTAACTTTTAGAATCTTTACAGTATCACATTGCTGGGTGTTATGGCAGGTAGTGCCAGCTACCTGGGAGGCTGAGGCAAGAGAATCGCTTAAGCCCAAAAGTTGGAGGTTGCTGTGAGCTGTGGTGCACTCCACCAAGGGTGACATAGTGAGACTCTGTCTCACAAAAAAAAAAAAAAAAAAAAAAAGACAGCACCACAATTAAAAAACATACAAATTGCTTTTATCTGAAACATTACCTGGTGGGACAAGTAAAAGCCAGTAATTAGTGAATCACAATGCAAAGAATACTCTGGAAATTCTGAAATGTTCATGGAGTCACAAAGAAGGTACTTGGTAAAGGCACTACCAAAATACTAAGCAGTGGCCTGATAGAGAAAGCAATATGTATGTTTTAAACATCTGACCTACCAGTGTCACAGAGCCAGCTGTGGATTCTAAGTCCTATTTTCATGATGTTTTTACCTCTTCAATCTATAACAGCAAGGCTTTTTTCTTATCTTGGTCAGAGGGCCAGACTAATGCAGTTGCCAGAGATCCTTTTTCCTTTGTTGATTACAGAATCATACCAATCACAGAAGTGCCGCAGCTGATGGTGGCAGCCTGTCTGCCTTTCTACAGGCTGAGAAAGAAGTACTGTACTGAATTCAAAGGTCACAAGAATGACCCATGGAACTTTTCTTATTGTTTATAAATTCCTCCTGCAGTCTGGAGGTAGAACTCACATTTTTTGACTTGACAAATTATAAACTTATCTTGCAAGAAAATTTCTTGCACTGTGCTCTATGTCTGAAGATTTGCGCCAAATGCCAACAGCCACCTACCATCTCTACTGTTCTGAGTCTTGCCCTTGAACTGAGAAGGACAAGCAGAAAGACAAAAAAAGCACACACTACAGCATTTCTCCTACTAAAACTTTCCATTTGGCAGCTGCATTTTCAACAATATGGAAATGAACCTACCAACTTTTTCTAGTGATCTAATTTTAATTAAAAATGCTCTGTATCAAGAGACTGATGCTCGCTATAAAGGAAAAGTTGTAAGTGAAGCAGATATGGAGTACTTCTCTCTGACTTTTGGAGGTAAGTTCTTAAAAATGTTAAGTAGTAATAATATTTTTGATTTTAATTTGTACTTATTAGGTTTTGGGGTTTCGTGGGGTGGGTTAAGCAGGCTAAAGAGCAACATACTAGATTAGTGGCTAACTGGCATTAACACTTTCTTCAGGAAATTTCAGATTTGATTTTACCTACATATAATTATTTTGAAAGCATTTTATACAAACCACAAACTCATTATTGTTTAAAAGTATTGTTTAAAATAAAATTCAGAATATATTTGAGTTTCTTTTGAAAAACCAAAAAGGACATTGTTCATTTTTCCAACTATTTTTGGGTTATAGGACATTTTAAAATATGAAAAGTGGCATTCCATGGAAGATATACAAGGATGTCTGTAAAGTCTGTGTGCAATTTAAAATTTACAACAATTTTAAATTGTTGTTCACAAACAATAAATAAAGTCCACAAACTTTATGGACACTCTGTATACCTTAAGTTGGGTGGAAGAAACATGAAAACTTGTCCCTGATAAAATGTTTATCTTCCAGTAAAAAGATGCCAAGTCTAACATGCATATAAATAAAATAGTCACTTCCGTTTTGGTTAAAACTACTATTACACTCTAGTCCAAGGAGAGAATAAAGTTAGTTAGGTCTGCAAAGAAAAATTCTATATACTCTAATTAATGGATATTATTGCTGAAAATGACCAAGAAAAAACATGTATATTCATTCCCTCATAGTCTTTCTGGTAGATCAAATTTTCACTATTACTAGCTCAGTCATTCACATTTACAATGATAGCTCTCAAATCAGACCTTAAATCATCAATCATTATTTTTTACCATTACCTCATAAGGAGTTGTTTTAAGAATAAACACTCGTAACTCTGGGTTTAATGTAGTAGCACATTTCATTAAGAATCTTGACCCTTACTAGAAAGGCAGAGTTTTGACACCAAAAGCTCTAACACACTTTAATAACATCTGCTTATAATTTTCTAGGAGAAAACTATAGAACTTAAGTACTATAAAAATAAACATAATTCTTTAAAAGTGCACAATAGTCTTAATCTAAATGGTATAAAACCTGGTAAAGTGCTTGGCAAATGACATATTCAATAAATATCACTGCATTAAGGTATGCATATGGGTTAAATAATCACTTTGGTTAAAAACAAACCACAAAGTAATATTAAAATACTTTTTGCAAAAGAAAATCATTAAATGCCAGAACCAATATTATAGAGCTTGGTGGTACCACAAAACTGCATCTTAATATTTATAGTTAACCAGGTTATACTGTAGACTGTTTAGCAGAAAAAGAGAAAATCCAGTTCTGTTTGCTTTTACAAGTCATGTGACACAAATGATGTTTCAATGATACACTGACTGCATACACAACAGTGGTCCCTTAAGATTATATTATTGCATTTTTACTATACCTTCTCTGTGTACCTATATGTCTAGGTACACAAACACTTACCATTGTGCTACAGGTGCCTACAGTATTTCATATAGGGGAATGGAATGTGCATTATTCCCCTCACATGCAGAACAGGTTTGTAACCTACCGGATAGCCCGGATCTACAGTAGGGTATACTATGCAGATCTGTGTAAGTATATTATATGATGCTCACACAACTATGAAAATTGCTTAATGACACATTTCTCAGAAAGCATTCCTGTTGTTAAGTGACATATGACTATGCTTATTGATTCATGTGCCAAATTTAGATTCTTAAAAGTGAGAGGTAAGCATATAATATAAAAAACAGAGTCCATGTTACCACTTTCACTCTAAGAGGGGTCCATGGAAGTAGAAATCAAAGCATCCCTGACAATGGTTTTGGGAAAAGAAACCTCTAACAGAAATATTACTTAGTGTGGTATGTTGCTTGTAGGAGGTGCTTAATACCTTGCTGAAGGAAAAGTAGATAACAGAAGCATAATGTCCTTATTACAGCAGGGTAGCCTGTGAGACAAGTTTGCTGTGAAGATAACACTGGGAATGTATAGATCCTGTATTTGCCTTTTTGGGGCTGCTCTCTATATGGAGAATTAATTAACTGTACTAGTACCATTTACTGAATAGAACATTCCTCTCAGCATTTTCTTTAGATGTGATGGGAGAGATTTTTAAACGTTAGCCCAATTATTTGTTTATGAGTCCATTCAAATCTATTTATTCCTGAGTAAGCTTTGTTAAGCTTTTTCTAGGAAACTGCCCTTATCTAAGTTTTAAACTTATAGGCAAAAAGTTTTTTATAGTAGTTTCTTGTTTTTTAAAAATGTATGTTTTCTACCTTTAGTTGAAATATCTATTTTAAATTCATAATATTCCTTATTATGCCTTCTCTTGCTCTTTTTATTGTTGCTGTTGGATCAATCACATTATAGAGAAGTTCTGCTGTCAATCAGTTCTATTCTATTACAATGTCTACTTTCTGTAATTAATTTTTACTCTTTATTCCCCTTCAACTTTACTCAGATTTCTCTTTTCTACCTAACTTCTTTGGCTAAATGGCCTACATGTGGTAATTTTATAAAACTTCAAACATACTTGAAAAAAATGCAAATACTCTAATTGTTGGAAGCAGCATTCTTTCTTTTTTTTTTGAGACAGAGTCTCAAGGTGTAGCCCTGGATAGTGTCCTGGCGTCACTGCTTACAGCAACCTCAAACTCTTGGGTCTAAGTGATCCTCTTGCCTCTGCCTTCTAAGTAGCTGGGACTACAGGCACCTGCCACAAAGCCTGGCTATGTTTTGGTTATAGTTGTCATTGTTGTTTGGCGGGCCCAGACTGGATTTGAACCCACTTGAGCTACAGGCGCCAAGCCTGGAAGCAGCATTCTTGTTTTTTTTCCTATTTTTTTTTTATTTGTTATTTTTGGAAGCAGCATTCTTTATATGTCCATTAGATCAAGTTTTTTAACTGTATTGTTTATTCCATAACCTTAATAAATTGTCTAATATATGTCAATTACTAAGGTGGTTTGCTAAAATCTCCCACTACAATTATGGATTAACATTCAATTTGTAATTCTAACGTATACTAGGTACGTACCAATTCAAAATTATTTTATCGTATCGTCTAAGTAACTCGTTCCTTTTATCATCATGTGGTAACTTTTATCCCTAAAGATGCCTTTTGCCTAAGTTAACCACATAATTTATCATGTATGATAGTTATCATAGTTGTATCAGCTTTTTTTTTTTTGAGACAGAGTCTAAGTCACCCTCAGTAGAGTGTCATGGCATCACAGCTCATAGTAACCTCAAATTCCTGAGCTTAAGTTATTTTTTTTGCCTCAGCTTCCCAAGTAGCTGGGACTACAGGTACCCACCACAACACCTGCTATTTTTTTTGTGGAAGTTGCCATTGTTGTTTAGCAGGCCCAGTCCGGGTTCGAATCCATTGGCCTTGGCGCATGTGGTCGGCGCCCTAGCTGCTGAACTACAGGTGCCTAGCCTATATCAGCTTTTTTGGATCAATAGTTGCCTAATGTATCCAACACTATCCCTTACTTTCAACCTTTCTAAGATCTTGAGCTTTTAAAGTTTCCTGAAAACAGCATTTAGGCAAATTCTACTAGTTTGTCCAATTTTGGTCCTTTAACAGGCAAGTTTAATCCACTTAACATTTGTTCTAATTACCGATTTATTTATTTCTGCCATTTTATTTTGGGCTATTTCCCATGGTTTCTAATTTTTTCCCTTGTTTGTACTAGTTTGAAAGTTAAGATACTCTTTCTGTTCTGCAGTGGTTATTCTGAAATTTTAAAACACATATAACCTTATTTAAATGTCTATAGCTAATCAATATCTTAATTTGGGATATTTTAGGATTGAATAGCTTCTATATTATGTTACTACTCTAGTATTTTTGCTTCACCTTATTTTAATATTTCTACCCGAGCTAGTCATTTTATTGTTTTATATAGTCGGTGCTTATTTTGATTTACTTTTTTAAAAAATTCATTAGTTTCTTTTATCTCATTTCTTCCTTCTGTATTTTGAATTATATCCTTTAAAATTGTGCTGCTAAATTTAAACTGAAAGTAAATAATTTAGTTTAATTAAAATGAAATAAAATTAAAAATACAGCTGCATTAGCAACATTTCAGGCTGTCAATAGTCACTGTGGCTAGTGGCTACTACACTAACAGCACTGTCTTAGAAGTTCCTACAGCAAGCGTCTGCTAAAGATAAATACTCTGTTTTTGTTGAAAAATGTCTTTATTTTGTTCTCTTGAATTACTGAATTGGTGGTTGTTTCTTCCTTAGTCCTCCGAAAATATTATTCTTTCAAACTCAATAGCTACAACTGAGGGGTCTGTTGTCAGTCTAACTGGCGCTCCTTTGTAAATATTCCTTTGGCTGTTTCTCCCTCTCTTTGCCTTTGATGTTTCACTATAATGTGTCTGGGTATGTATTTACTTCTAATTATTATGCTTATGGCCTATTTTACTGCCTAAATCCAAGATTTATGCCTTTTATGGGTTCTATAAAATTCTCAATCATAATCTCTTCAAATATTGCCTCTTTACATCTATTTTATTATTCTGAAATTCTTATCTGTCATGTTAGACTTTACAATTCTATCTTCCCTGTCTTACTTTTTCCTCTTTCTGGTATACATTCTAGATTTCCTCAGATATCTCTTCTAGCTCACCAATTCTTTTTAGCTGCTACTAGTTAACTATTGGCTCCAGGGAGGATTTGTTTCAATAATTAAAATTCTAATTTCTGGCAGCACTTGTAGCTCAGTGGGTAGGGCACCAGCCACATACACTGAGGCTGGTGGGTTCAAACCTGGCCCGGGCCAGCTAAAACGACAACTACCAACAACAACAACAACAGCTGGGGCATTGTGGTGGGCACCTGTAGTTCCTGCTACTTGGGAGGCTGAGGCAAGAGAATGCTTGGAGGTTGATGTTAGCTGTGACGCCATAGCACTCTACTCAGGGTGACAGCTTGAGACTCTGTCTCAAAAAAAAAAGAAAAAAAAAATTCTAATTTCTGTAACTTTCACCTGGCTATTTTTCAAATCTACTTTTTCTTAATAGCATTTTTTCCTTTATTATTATTATTTTTTTTGCTTTATTTATAATCAGTGTCTGACATTTATATCCATTAAAATCTCTAACTGATCATTCTATTAACTAAAGTTTTCGGAAGGGTTGTCTAATTCTGCTGTTTGTTGTATCCTACTTTTCATTCACTATGAACTATTTCCTCATGTATTTAATAATTTTGGGATGATGAGGCCTATCTTTGAGATTCCTGAGCAACCTGGGTTAAGAATGTATTTTGCGGCTGGCACAATGGCTCATGCCTATAATCCTAGCACTCTGGGAGGCCGAGGCAGGTGGACTGCTTAAGCTTAGGAGTTTGAGACCAGCCTGAGCAAGAGGAAGACCTCTGCTTCTACTAAACATAGAATAACTAGCTGGGAGTTGTGGTGGGCACCTGTAGTCCCAGCTTCTCAGAAGGCTCAGACAAGAGGATTGCTTGAGCCCAAGAGTATGAGGTTTCTGTAAGCTATGATGCCATGGCACTCTACCCAGGGTGACAAAGTGAGATTGTGTCTCAAAAAAAAAAAACAAAAAACACCCAAAAAGAAAAAAAAAATGTAGTTGCTCAAAGGATTCTGCATTTTCCCCCTACCAGATGCCCTAGAGTACTTAACAGCTGGTGATTATTTTTACTTTAATTTCTTGGTCTGGAGAATAAATTATACACATACAAATGAATGGTATATCTTGGACTCCAAATCTGTATAAGAGAAAGCCCATAGTTACAATTTTTCAGGGAGACATCTTTCTTCTAACTCATAACCCAAACTGAGATAGAAAAATTTGCCTATCATATCCTTAGGCTGGTGGGCAGATAACTTTTATGAATTTATATGTAATTCATTAGGAGACCTTATTGCATCCTGGCACGTGTGTATCATGGCTGGATCTCCACCTCATGAGATCTTGTCTCCTGACATTACAATGGAGGCCTTATATTAAGGAGAACTCTCACCCTTGAGACCCCTGTAACAGCTGGCAGCCAGCGTTGGCTGACATGCTTCCCACTTCAAGTTTTAGTTGGCCCATGAAATGTCCCCAACTCCCTTTTTTCTATGCTATGCATTTAATATTTTATATAGCATTTCTAAATGTCTGGAGGGGCAAGATTTTCTGTACAGATAGTGCTGGATAGGAGTTGAATTTTTTCTTCAATATGTCTACACGCCAGAAGTTTAGCATCTCAAGGAATGGCCTAATAATCCAATTAATTGGCAATAAGGATTACATTTACAAAGGAAATCAGAAGAGCAGAAGAATGGTGATAATGCACATGCTCATATAGCAAAAGAACCATTTTTTAAAAAGCTAATCACAGAAAAAATAAAATTTTTCACCAGCCATTTGTTAGGGAGAAGTATCCAAATAAAAAAATTAGTTGGACATGATGGCATATGCTGGTATAGTCCCAGCTATTCGAAGGGTGAAATGAGAGGATTACTTAAGGCAGGAGCTGCCTGAAATGAGTTTGAGGTTGCAGTGAGCTATGATGATGCTCCTATACTCTAACCCAGGCAACACGGCAAGACCCTGTCTGTCTCATTCATCTATTCATTCATTCATACATATATACATACACATATAATTAAGATATCCTCAAATTATTATAAAATTTTAGTTAGGATGGTGCTATGTGTTCCAATATTCTGATAAAAAGCAATATCATGACCTACTACCAGAATTGCTTCTGCTGACAAACATTGTGCCTTCAAAAATAAGTTTTCCTTTTTCTTTCTTTCTTTCTTTTTTTTTTTTTTTGAGACAGAGGTCTCTCTCACTCAGCCTCCTGAGTGATGCCCTTGGTAGAGTGCCATAGCATCACACCTCACAGCAACCTCCAACTCTTGGGCTTAAGTGATTCTCTTGCTTCAGTTTCCCAAGCAGCTGAGACTACAGGCGCTCGCCACAATGCCTGGCTATTTTTTTATTGTAGTTGTCATTGTTCTTTGGCAGGCCTGGGCTGGATTCAAACCTGCCAGCCTTGGTGTATGTGGCTGGTGCCCTAGCCGCTGAGCCCAAAAATAAGTTTTTCAACTATCCTAGCCAGGCTGAGTAGTAATAGCTCCTACAACATTTGAGAATAATATTTATAAGGAGAAACAAAGAGCCTCCAGCTCTTAGATGGTGCAGGAAGATGCACACAACAGGCCCACGTTGTGATAATACTCAAGCTCCCATACTCTTTCACTGATAATATCATCTGGCTTGAGTCCAACATGGAGACATACTCTGTGATATTTTATATTTGTAAGTGCCTAACAAGATCTTACATTTGTGATGTCTGTTTAAGATAAACAGGTCAGATCAGTGGTTGAAATGATTTATCCAAAGTTACAGTTGGTAAAATGGCAAAGCCTAGAATAGTATTCTTGTCTGCAAACTACATTCCATGCCAAAAGAATGTTACCATGGCAAAGCCACCCTCAGGGATATTTCTGCAGCTTTTGTATTTAGAAATCATTTATAAATTTCTAAAAGGATTACTAAATGGGAGGCAAGAAATCTAATTCAAAGCTTCCCAAGTGGTTGTTCACCTCAGGTATGGTGCACCAACAGGTACTTGAGAGCAAGGATTTAGACTTCCTCACTCCAGTATGGTAGCCACTAGCACATATAGCTATTTAATTCAAATGGATTAAATTAAATGAACTAAAAAAAGAATCCCTCATTCATACTGGCGAGACTTCTGGTGCTCAGTAGTCACACATGGCTGTGTGGCTTACACTGGACAGTGCTGATATAGAACTCTGCCAACACCGCAGAGTTCTATTGGAAAGCACTGCTCTAGAAAGTGGATTGATGAAGTAAGTAATTTTATTGTTGCAGTAGCATGGAAAGAACATTGGCTTCGAAGCCTAAGAGATCTAGATTTGAATTTTGGCTTATTACTCTTAAAACAAGTTTCTAAACTCCTCTGAGCTGCTTATTTCCTCAATCTTAAGTTGGAAATCAGAAATAAGGTGCTGGGAATATCACTGCTGCCAAATAACTACAGAATTTGCAACTTCCCCATTCTCCATTGTAGCTCCATTGAGGTCTTGCAGCTACCAAAGGGCCCTTACACAAAAATATACTGTTTCCAAAAGATTCAAGTGAATAACCAAACCTATGGTCTTGGTTAATGTAAACACTTTTTTGTACATTTTACCTTTTTCTGTGTGTGTGTGTATGGGTATACTGTCTAAGTAACAACCAAAAAAACCAACTCAACAATTTAGAATTGGAAGAAGTTATAGTTCAGTGTTCTATTATATTAAAACTAAAAACTGACTCAAAATTAAAGAAGATATATATCAAGATGTAACTTGAATAAAATGGGTCAGGTGTCTTGGTGGTATTTCCCACAAGAGAACAGAAGAGCAGCTACAGAATTAGGTATAATTACCTGTATGCATTAATCAGATAGTAACTAACTTTTTATTTAAAGACCAAATCCCTAAACAACTTAATTGCTTGCTGACCTGACACAACTATTTTCTACCTTTAATTCTAGGTAGACAAAACACACACTCAAGGGAGGCCTTAACACTTACAGAATCACCTGTCATTTCTCCCTGAAGTATTCTTCTCAATACTTTCCCTGATGGAGTGACTGGGTTAAGTGAGTTTTCTGTTCAACTAAGGAAATCTTTTTTAAATTCTTTTGAAGATCTTTGTAAAATAAAATGCATTAGTTCACTTTCTCCCCAAGAATATTCAAATGAACATAATAAATAATAATTTAAGGTTAATTGTAACAATTTAATGTATGATACTAGAATGGGGTTAAAGTTGTAAAATATTGACATTTTTAAGTTGAATCCAGGTACCTAGGTAACTATAGATTATTTGCTAGATTTTCACAAAATAAAGCCTAATACTAGCTTGTTTTCTTAAAATTTGCCTTCATTTCTTCCATAAATGGACTATAGAAATATTTCCCAATAATTGAAGCTGATTGGTTAGATTTTGGTTTATCACGGTTCAATTATATTTGTGTTATGTCACACTTTTAGTTTCTTTCTCCCCCCCCCCCTTTTTTGTTTTTTTAAAACAGAGCTTCATTTTGTTGCCCCTTGCTGTAAACTCCTCAGCTCAAGCAATCCTGCTGGCTATAGCCTCTCAAGTCGGTGCCAGACACAACCTCTATTTTTATTAGAGCAGGGTCTTTTTCTTGCTCAGGCTGGTCTTGAATTCTTTTATTTTTTTATTTTTTATTTAATTTTCTTTTTTTTTTTTTTTTAATTATAGATAAAAATATGCACCATAGATGTGGCCCGACCCATTACTCTCCCTCCACCCAAACCTCCCCCCTCCCTTCCCCTTCCTTGGTCCTTTCCCCATAGTCTTGTGGTTTAGTTGGGTTATAGCCTTCATGTGAAAGCTATAGTTTAGCTTCATAGTAGGGCTGAGTGCATTGGATACTTTTTCTTCCATTCCTGGGATACTTTGCTAAGGAGAATATGTTCCAGCTCCATCCATGTAAACATGAAAGAGG